>JBBPBX010054022.1:0-23625 GCA_038048925.1 Garcialebias charrua
ACAGGTTAACAGAGTTACAGCATGAATAAGCAATTCTTTGTGCACAGAGAATTGTGAGCATTTTGACAGACCTGTCCTAGGCGAGGTTCTTCAAAAAGTGCTGAAGATATCTGAGATGTTTTGGAGTATGAAGCTGCAGTTTGAGCTTCTCTGGTCTCTGATTGGCTCAGAGCATTGATAAGGCGTCCTGGAGCCTCTCGTGTTTGTCATTTCTATGACCTTGTAGATTTATAGCTGTGGTGAGAAGTCTCTCGAAACTGTGTTCTTTGTTCTGCTTATCTGCTCAGTAAGAGAGTTTTAGAAATGTACCATTAGATGTGTCCTGTGTGCGATATTAATGTAAATTAATGTCCAGATCCTAGTATGTGTGTGTGGTTCATAAATACTACTTATTTTAGTAGTATGATTCCTGTGTTTGTGTGTCTGTGTGTTCTGATTTCCTCAGAAGACCAAGAGAAGCACAAAGGGCAACTGCCCGCTTAGCATGTTATCTGCCTCTGAACATCCTGTTTGTTAGATCTAAAAGTATGTCTTATAATGTTGTCTAATTGCATAAACATATGTAAAACAGTTGTGAATACCTTGATTATAAAGCACTTGTGTATTAATCATATACAGTAGTGTATTCGATTCAAATGAGATTAACATATAGAACTTCTAAACGTGTGTATTTTCCTTCATTCTCTTAAGTTTAATGGCGGATAGACCCCTTTCACGGATTGCGCAATACCGGAAGCACCGCCATGTTGGAGACACTCGCGCTGTAAACACACAGTAGTTGAAGTCGGAGCTCCGGTTTTATTTCTGATTTGACCATGTTCTCTGTAAAACAAACCTCTGTAAAGAAGACAGAAGCTGCAGGAGAGTATGTGGACCAGCTTCAGCCTGCAGCAAAGGAACGTTATTTGGATAAAATACAGATAATTGGCAGCTAAGACCCATACTGGCTGTCCAACATGTCAGAAGAGAAGACCTACCAGCTGTGATCTACGCAGACATTGTGAATTATTTGGTGATTTAATTTTTAATTTGTCTGTGTACATATAAATATATTTTGGGTGTGTTTTTAAACACACACTAGCTATGTATTCTTATTGTAAATGTATGTGACTCATCACATCAGTCTGAGGATTGAAGCAAATTTTGTCAAAATGATCTTAGATCCCTGTTTTTTAAGCTACATTTGATCCCTGGATCAACCAGATCTGAGCGGTTCCAGAGAGCAATGCCTTGATTTTCCTTATTAATCCAGACTAAATGTGTAAATGTGTGTTTCAGTTCATTTTATAGAAGCTCTGTGCAGAACTACCTCAAAACATATTTTTTAAATAAACATGTGAAGTACAATGATGGCTGACAAGTGTTATTCAAAATTTTCAACTCTTGTACAGTGTTTCAACACAAATTATATAAATAACAGCTACTCTATGAATCTAATTACAGTAAGAACTTTGAGGTGCATTCTGCAGACATTTATCTTTTAAGATAATAGTACGAATGGTTGTCTTTATATAGACCTTTTTTACCTTATAACTACTTTGAGTTTGGCAGAATATTTTCTAGTCAATACAAAAAGTGCACAAACAAAATGGTTAATGATACATAATGTCATTTATTCTGTTTAAAAGAGAGGTTTTCTAAATCGACGTGAGCTATACAGTATCAGCACCACTATGTGAAACATATGTTGTAATATGTAAGTTGTCTTGTTTGCTCACGTCTGTGTGATATCCATTACAGAAAAAGCATAATCAAAATTACATTCATCAAATCAATACATAAACAGTAATGATATAGTAATTCATGCTCAAATCAAAAAAGGCGTTCAATACAGGATCAACTGGACTTTATTTGTTACTAATAAAGTCCAGTTGATCCTGTATTGAACGCCTTTTTTGATTTTATCATGTCCTGGACGACTGAGAATCTTCACCAGCATCATGCTCAAATAAAGAGTGCAGTGAATGAAAAATCATGTCTGCCCCATATTTGCAAAAACAACTTCAAAGTAAAGGTGGAACAATGTAAAATAAAAATGGTTCACATCAGCTATCACTCTTCTATCCACTTGTTCTTTTTACAATTCATGCAGCTACTCATAACCCACTAAAGGTGATGACAGATTAACCAAGGCACATCACACAAAGCCAATCATATCGATTAATGCAACTTTTTCTGGATATCTACATGTTTGAAAATCAATAGGTAGAAGAGGGCCATTCAAGATTGTGTATTTTTGTCTAACACAGCCTATGACACGTTCAACATGGATTCTAACATGTGCTATTTGCCATGTTTTTTTTAGTTCTTTTTTGTCGTCGGTTGAAGCGTTCAGCTGCCAGATGTCATCCACCATCAGCACCAACTTCTCTGCAGCACACGTCTTCAGTGAAGGCACCCAGTCTGGATCATCCTTGCTGTACAATGGAGCACGTCTGCCTAAGAAAAGAAAAAACATAATAAAATAAAAATTACTTAAATGAAGTTGTAAATAATTGGTGTGTTAATATGCATATGAATTTCAAAACAGGATTTACAACATAGCACCGGATTGTCAGTTGTCAAACAACACAAGAACAGTTAATTTAGGTTATTGTATGTGCTTCTTACATATTTAGTGTTTGTACGTATTTTGTGTCACTGTCATGTCATGACAGTGACATGACACTCATGACAGTGCTCTTGTCATGAGTGTCATGTGCTCTTATGAATTTTGAATAATCAGCATAAACAACTCAACAACTGAAAGCTTTGTTAAGCTTTCAGTTGTTGAGTTGTTTATGCTATTTGTAAAAAACAAATAACTCAACAAAAAAAATTAACGTTCCATGTACATTTTATGCAGCACAGTTAAAGGATTGTAATAATAATAATAATCATCATTTTATTTAAAAGCGCCTTTCAGGACACCCAAGGACACTTAAACCAATTCAGTTCAAACATTATCAGTGACAAATTGAAATATAAAATACATAAGGATTATATAATATAAAATACATTTAGTAAAGTTAATGATAAGTCTAAAGAGATGTGTTTTCAGGGCTGTCTTGAACAGAGAAAGGGAGGTGGTGTTTCAAAGGTCTGTCCTCGTGCTCAATAAACTTATGATTCGTGTAATGCCCTAATTCACTATAATCTACTGTAAGAAATATATTACCTGACACAAAGTGTGCAGAGCAAATTCGGATGTTGCTCAGTGTTTTTCAATCCAAGTTCTGGTTTAGGCTGGCAGCCACAGACGTCGACGTTCCTCTGATAATTGCTGAGTTACTTCACCTTGATTTGTGATCACGAGTGGTAATCTGTAAAACAGAAGGCTTTTTCTCTCAATCTGACCGATTGTGGCAGCCATGGACACGACAATAATTCACCATTTTTTGATTTTGTGTGACCAGACGCGACGCACCACTACAATAGCTTTGAGGCTAACACCGCTATGTCGCCAAGATGGCTACTTCCGGTACATTTCCAGGGTTGATGACGAGCCGTGAAAGGGGTCTATAGCAAACAACGTTCAGGTGCATACCGCCACTTACTGAGCAAGAGTGTGTAGCTCATTGCCTCCTCATTTGCTACTTTTAAAGTGCGACTAAACCCAAAATTAACTTTTTTTAGCTGATAAACTCCCTAGAATGCGTTTATAATGTTATCTAGCACTATGGCTGTGTTTATTCTCACATAATTGTGCATATCTGTGTAAATTGGCAATATTTGGCAATATTTGGTCTAAAAATGTGTTTACGGTAGTTCTATGGGTTGAACTGGTGGATTACACCTTAATTTTCTTATTTGTGCAAACGCTCATGTGTGACATGTCTGCTCATGTGTGATGTCACACAGGTGGTTCAAGCAGAGCCAATCCCCTGCAGAGATGAGAAGTGCATACCTTATATGGAAGTGCTGCATTTCACTCCTGACAAGCGGTTTTATTTTTATTTTCATTTTTTTAGGCCTTTGGTTTTGGATGGAATGGGTGGAATAGATAAATACATCTACATGTTTATTCTTTGTTGTTGCTTGGTGTATGTTGTTGGCTAGAGGTTTAATTTGTTTTAGGTTGTTGCAGGTGGAGGCGTGAACAAAAGCACAACTCTACCTCCACCCCTCCTTGTCTCTCGACACGCCCATTTTCAGGGAGATTTTGGAAGGAGGAGTTACCGTCTCAACCTGGGTTTAGTCTCACTTTAATGATATCTATGTTATTGTTGCTAACTCTCACAATCCCCGTGTTCTTTATGATACAATCAACACGGTCCTAAATTCACATGAACCGGTTCCTATTGAAGCATCTAAAGAACTTTGTGATAAGTTCCTTCAATTTTTTTGGGACAAGGTTACGAACACGAGGGCTTGTATTTCTTTTCCTTCCCATGACCCTTCCATCCTGGTCCCCTGTCCTGCACTTTTTGATCATCTGGAGCCTATTTCTCTCTCCTACCTAGAGAAAATTGTCACCAGTATGAAACCATCAGGTTCCCCCCTTGATGTTGTACCTCCTTGTTTTCTTAAGGAGGTATTTTCTACAGTTGGCTCTTTTGTTCTAAATTTGATCAATAGCAGCTTAATGTTTAGCGTGGTGCCAGGCAATTTTAGACATGCTGTGGTTCAGCCATTATTGAAAAAACCTGGCCTTGATCCTACCTCTTTGTCCAACTTTAGGCCAATTTCAAAGTTACCTTTTATTTCAAAAATATTGGAAAAAGTTGTTTACACCCAGCTGAAGGACTTTTTGGATGAATTTAAAATTTTGGAGGTCTTCCAGTCTGGTTTTAAAACCTACCATAGCACTGAATCTGCTCTTCTAAGGGTTTTTAATGACATATTTTTATCGCTGGATTCTGGAAACTGTGTTTTACTTGTGCTTTTAGATTTAACAGCTGCTTTTGACACAGTCGACCATGAAATTCTTATCGCCAGATTGGAGCAATGGGTGGGCATCACTGGCTCAGCTCTGCAGTGGTTTAGGTCCTACCTTTCAAATCGAAGTTTCAGTGTGAAGATTGATAATTTTACCTCTGCATCTGCTGCCCTCCCCTGGGGTGTACCCCAGGGATCTATCCTTGGTCCTCTTCTCTTCTCACTTTACCTTCTGCCACTCGGTTCTATTTTCAGAAAGCATGGTGTGCAGTTTCATTTGTATGCGGATGACTGTCAAGTCTATTTTCCTGTAAAACAAAATGGCTCCACGCAGTCTCTTCTGGACTGTCTTGGTGACATTAGAGGGTGGATGGCGCTTAATTTCCTCCATTTTAATGATAAAAAGACCGAGGTTATGGTCTTTAAATCTAGTGCTCCTGACAGTCCCACCACTTTTGATTTTTCCTCTTTGGCCCCATATGAAAAGTCGATTGTGACAAATCTAGGAGTGAAAATTGACCCCTGCCTGAAACTGGACTGTCACATCAACAGCATGGTTAAGTCCTCGTTCTTTCATCTGAGGCGCCTGTCAAAAATCAAGCCCCTCCTTTCTAGACGCCACTTAGAGACAGTAATCCACGCTTTTATTACTTCACGCCTGGATTATTGTAACTCTCTTCTGATTGGAGTAAATAAGGCCTCGCTTTCTCGGTTGCAGCTGGTACAAAATGCTGCTGCACGATTTTTGACTGGTACAGGCAGACGTGAGCACATCACTCCAGTTTTAATGTCCCTTCATTGGCTTCCTGTCCAGTTTCGAATCCATTTTAAAGTTTTATTGTTTGTTTTTAAGTCTTTGAACGGTTTTAGTCCCTCTTATCTGTCTGAACTGCTTCAACTTTATGTGCCATCACGTGCTCTTAGATCCGCTGACCAGATGCTTTTAGCAGTCCCGAAAACCTTTTATAAGACCAGAGGAGACAGAGCATTTTCAGCTCTGGCTCCTAAATTGTGGAACGAGCTGCCACTGAAGGTCAGGCAGGCCCCATCAATATCTGTTTTTAAAACTCGTTTAAAAACACATATGTTTTCATTGGCTTTTAAACCAGAATGAGTTCACATCTCTGTTTTAATGTTGTATTATTTTACTTGTGATGTTCTGATATTTATATGATTGAGATTGATTGTTTTTATTGTTTTGTGCTTGTTTTTATTCTTGTACAGCACTTCGGACGGCTGCTGCTGTATTTTTAAGTGCTTTATAAATAAACTGGTATGGTATGGTATGTTTAATATTACCGGTAATCTTATGTAGATAAATGAACAACTCTTTTCTAACATCTTTTATTTTATCTCTATCCCCTTCAGTTCCTAAAATTCCTCCCATACTCCAAACTCTCCCTGCCTCTTTGACTTTTCTTTTCAATCTGTCCCTTTCATTTGTATATTTAATGCGTACTCCATCAGTACATGTTCTACACTTTCTGTATCCCCACATTCCTCACATCTGCTGTCATTCCGTTTCCCCATCATGAACATTGTATCATTCAGAAGTGCATGGCCTGACCAAACAGCTTACTTTCAGACACAGAATATAATTATGGGCAGAAATATTGTGCATTCTAAATTATTGACGGACCACCGACTAACATTTTCGTACAGTCGCATCTCGTCAACGAAAACTCACACACATTTCGTCATGTTTTAGTCATTAAAGAGCAATGTTTATTTTGTTACCGTCTCATTATTGTCATGAAAAAAGGGGGCGCGTCGACGAAAAATTTTCGTGATCGTCATCGTTAACGAAAACAGCACATTGACTAAACTAAGCACTATTTGAAGCAATTTCCCTGCACTTGGGTAAATGTATGCTGTTTATTTATCACATTGTTCTGGTGCTGGTCTTAAAATTAGAATATCATGAAAAAGTTGATTTATTTCAGTAATTCCATTCAAAAAGTGAAACTTGCATATTATATTCATTCATTTCACACAGACTGATATATTTCAAATGTTTATTTCTTTTAATGTTGATTATTATAACTGACAAATAATTAAAACCCCAAGTTCAGTTTCTCAGAAAATTAAAATATTATTGAACTTTTTACAATATTCAAATTTTCTGAGATCCTGAATTTGGGGTTTTCATTAGTTATCAGTTAAAATCATCAACATTAAAAGAAATGAACATTTGAAATATATCAGTCTGTGCATAATTAATAAATATTTTCATTCAACCTTTATTTAGGCAGGTTAATCTCATTGAGCCTCGAGGACTCATTTACGAGAGACCTGTCTACAAATTAAAGAATGATGACAACAGCAACAGTAGATTTTCCTTGAACAATTAACAATAGACAAACATAAGAGAAATACAGATTTTTTTAACAAGTTAAAACAAAGATATCAAAGTAGCAAAACAGACAGATTATAAGGTAGATATATAAAATCAGAAACAGGAACATGACTGCATTGGTTTTTGCCAGGATTCTAACTGATTCTTAAAGCCATTTAGAGAAGTCAAGGCCGAGAGCTTCAGATCTTTTTGTAAGATATTCCAGGAAGCAGGAGCGAAGTAGAAGGCCCGTTTGCCAAGTTCAGTCCTCACTGACGGAACACTGCAGGTAATCATGTCCTGAGAGCGCACGCTGTAGCTGCACTCACGCAAAGACATGTAGGAGGAGATGTATGAAGGCAGCAGACCCAGAAGTGATTTAAAGATGAAAATGTACCAGTGAAGAGTCTGCGTGAGGTTAATGATGTCCAGTTAACCAGTGAATACAGGGTGCAGTGGTGGGTACGATAAAGCCAGTTGTGAATCTTAGTGCACCTTGATAGACAGCATCCAACATCTGCAGGGTGCTTGTAGGAGCGTTCATGTAGAGAATGTCACCGTAATCAATGGAGGGAAGGAAAGTCACAGATACAAGGTGTTTCCTAACATTCAGTGTTAGACATGATCTGTTTCTGAAAAAGAAACCCAGTTTAACTTTCAGTTTCTTTACCAGGTTTTCCACGTGGAGTTTAAAAAGAGAGATGCGAATCGACCAGGATACCTAAATATTTATAGGAATCAACTGTAGTGGGCATGACCTTGTCCACTTTGATACACCTGTGTATTTTTGAACTGTTCCAGAGATGACCTTTACTGACCTCTCAGTAAAGCAAGACATTTACTACAAATTATTCCATTAGTTGTAATCTGAGAACATAGTCACCAAAAGAGACTATTTCTATCTTTGATTTTATTCTAATGTAATCAAAAGAATAACTTTTGTCATTTTCATGATGTGTGCTTTTAAGCTGTGTTATTCTGTAAGAGTTAAACTGTGTCACTTCTGCACATCACTGTGTCCACTGCTGTGTGAAAGTTGAAGACTCGGGTCAGAGAGACCCGGCCGTTTTGTTTAGAAAGTCAGAAGACAGTTAATCCGTTGTTTTTATGAGAAGGGCTCCAGCACTCTCTGTCTTTCCAAAACATTTTCACTCTGCTGTGAATTTCACCTTGAATCTTGATAACAACAAGTGAACTCCTCGCTGGTCCACGGACCAATGAAAAAGACACAAGTCTCACTCCTCTCATGATCTTCTTTTAAGTTCTAAGTTTTTGCTGAAACGCTTCAGAGTCTGCTGGGAACTTCAAAGAGATGTGAACTTTCCCAAAGAGCTGGATGGACGTTTAGTCACACGCTAAGGGCACGTCATCCAGTTAAGGACTAATAACATGCTGTTATAGTCCACTTAGAACGAGCGTAAGCTCAAAACTTTGTTTATTCCTTCCTGGAATAGTTATCTTGAAGTCAGAGGCCAGTAGCTGACATATTTTCTGATGGTTGATGCGGATCCCAGGAGACGTTGAAAACGTAAACGAGGACCGGCTCGGACGTGCTGGGCCTGAAGGACTCTGTGCATCTGAAAGGCTGGTGTCATCTCTTTATCAGACTCGTCGTCGAAGGTAAAGAGCTGTTTACAAACGTACCTGGATTTAGCAGAAGTCGGATGAAAGTGTCACTTCTGGTAACATGCTCAAGACAATTTCCTTTAAACCATCTCTCCATCTTTCCTCCTATCCCTTTCCCTCAATTCTAAGCTGGAAACTAATTAAGTCATAGAGCCTCAGACTAAATATGTTAACATCCTGTATTTATGTCTGTTGTGTTACAATTTAAATGTGCTGACGTGTTAAATTGCAAGAAAGTGAAATCATGTCAATCAAGTGTAATGGTGTTAATTTAGTTGATTTATTTTAAATAAATGGTAGTGTCTTTGACATACCAACTAAGTTAACGTGTCCATTGTCACTCTATGGCTTTATTTATTTATCCATCATAAAGATCACAGAAATATTGGGTAAACTGAAAAAGAAAGAATCCGTGAAATTACTATTCAATCTTAATGAGTAAATTAATTAAGGTAAAGAGGTCAATATTAATATTGACCTCCTCATAATCCTTTACACAACAAACTCAATAGGGACACCATTTGAGGATAAAATCAGAGGAAGAACTGCTGGGACCGACTTCCTATTTTAAAAAAAGGCATCCCTTTGGTTTTGTCAGCATTTAGGACAAGTTTGAGACGGAACAAATCTGACTCGATGATGTCAACAGCGGATTGCAAAAGCTGGAAAGCCTTAGCGACTGTTATATAATATACAAGTGTCACTTTTGGAATGGAATTACAGAAATAAATCAACTTTTTCGTGATATCCTAATTTTATGAACAGCACCTGTACGGTATTTCTGCCCAGTTAAAATCTATGCTCTTCACACAGAAACAAACAGGCCTTGTTCCATTTTGGAACAACAGAGTTGTTCTACATAGAAGGAAGTCTATGTTCATGGAAACATGGATGGAGAAGCAAATACGGTCACTCACTCATCTAATGGATGAAAAGGGAAATCTATATGAATATGAAGAATTCACAAACAAATATAACCTAATCTGCACCAAAAAAGACTGATAAAATAATAAAAAATATACCAATTGCATTTGTTCAGTTAATAAAAAATAATTATGAAACTAAACCAACAGTTAGTTTACCGAGCATCAATCTCAATGGACTAAATTTAACACACAATAAATGTAATAACAATTTCTTAAGACAACATTTAATAAAAACAATATATACTGGTCAGGTAAGAAGAAAGTTTCATGATTTCTATGATAAGAAGGAAAGAATAAAAATTATGACACAATATCTGGGTTTCCCTCTTCCACCTAAATATAAAGAATTACATTTCAAAACTCTAAATAATATTTATCCTTCTAACAAGTTTAGCAGAAATAGATTTAAATTTGAATGTGTGCTAACTGTTATATATGTATGGATGTATGGATGTATGGATGGATGGATGGATGGATGTGTGCTAACTGTTATATATGTAACGAACCTGAAACAACAGAACATCCGTTTTATTTCTGTCATTCTGTGAACACTTTATGGAAATCCCTTCACGATCTCCTGACCATCAAGTCCATGAACATAGACTCCTTCTCCGTTCAGAATATCTTATATGGCTATGTATCTGAGAATAAAAAAGATGAATACTTTGTTAATAACATTATCATAATATTAAAATTCCATATACATAAATGCATATATGGCAAGTCTAAACCATTATGGTCTGTATTCAAACAAGAACGCCAGTTGTTAAAACTTTCATTAAACTGTGCTAAAAAACCACTAAGCAAAAAAGCTCTCTGATCACCTCGATCAGATTATATAGCCCTCTGACAGATTATTTTAGTAATTATGTAGAATGTTAGATAAATAGTTATGTTGTTGTTTAATTTACTTGGACTGTATTATTTGCAATCGTTCAAATAAGACTATTACCCAAATTTAAGTTTATTATGGTTGATATGTTAATTTGTTTAAAGGTATGTTAGTAGATATTTGTACATGTTTACAGTATACTGTATGTATCATTGTAATTTGAGATTGTCATTTGTTGTTATATTTGTGTTCCTTTTGTTCTGTATGTTCTAAAATGTTCAATAAAAATAAATAAATAAACAAATAAACAAACAGGCCACTTCCTCCGTGAGTGACGCTTAAGCTGAAGCTGGAGCACTGTCTAGATGTTTAGATGAAACGTGAAGTTTTTCTGATATAGTAACTGGAGATTATTTTTTTATTTTTCAAGGGACTTAAGGGGACTCTACTCTCAGTTTTTTTTACTCTACCTCCTAAGTTTCTTTATTTTTTATATACTTTTTCTATTGTTATTGTTCTTAATGTGTTCAGTATTCAATTTAAAGACTGAGATTTTATTTTCTTCTTTTAATGCAAGAGGGCTCAAAGACTCTGTTAAGCGTAAGGCTGTTTTTTTATTCTGCAAAGGTCAAAGGCTAACTGTTTTTCTTCTTCAAGAGACACACTCGGAGTTGACTGATGTTAAGTTTTGGACTCAACAATGGGGTGATAAGATCATTTTTAGTCACGGCACAAATCGTTCTGCAGGAGTTGCTATTTGTTTCAATAGATGTCCAGGAAAGGTTCTTTTTCAGGAAACAGATGATGCTGGACACTGGGCAGCATGTGTTTTAGATATTGACAGTAATTTGTTCATCATTGTTAATGTTTATGGATACAACAACGACCAAAAAAACAAACAGTTATTACATCAAGTCACAACAATTATAAAAAGAATGCAGCTGAATTATCCCACTGACCATGTTGTCGCTGGGGGCGATTTCAATTTAACTCCAGATGAATGGATGGACAGATGCCCTTCAAAATACTCTCAGGTGACATTAAACCCAATCATGGATGACTTTATGAACACCAATAAACTGGTCGATGTTTGGAGAAACCTAAACTCTAACATTAAACAATTTACATGGTTCAAACCTAACGGACAATCAAGGTCAAGAATTGATTATTGGTTAATTACAGATTCTATACTTGGACACGTCACAGAAGCTGAGATCTCCTGTAGCCCTTTAAGTGATCACTGCACCATAAACCTGCGAATATCCAAAAATGAAACTAAAAATAATTTCAAAGGTTACTGGAAATTCAATGCTAACTTATTAAAGAATGACGAATATTGTAAAAGTATTAGTAAAATAATTCAAGATGTTACAAATGACACAAGTTTAGTGACAGCAATACAAAAATGGGAATTCTTCAAATTTACTGTTAGAAAGTTTTCTATCTCCTTCAGTAAAAAATTACAAAAAGAGAGACAAATAGAAGAAACTAAACTAACCAAGGAACTAATCTTTTATTATCATAAATCTGACTGGAGTGAGGAAGACAAAATTAATATCAATAAGTTGCAATGTAAACTAGATGAATATTATCAAAATAAAGCTCGTGGAGCATACATACGGTCAAGAGCAAGGTGGCTGGAAGAGGGTGAGAAAAATACTTCATATTTTTTTAATTTGGAAAAACAAAGACAGATGAAAAATACAATTAACAGTCTCATAATTAACGGTGAGGAAGTTACAGAAACAAAACAAATATCCAGAGAAGTTCATGACTTTTACTGTAATCTGTTTACATCCTCATATTCAAAACAAGACTCAGAATCCTTTTTTATAAAAATTAAAAATGTTATCCCTAACATTGATGAAACATTTAGGTCCATTTGTGAAGAAGATTTTCAAATAGAAGAATTTGACTGTGTTATTAAAAAAGTAGCATCAGATAAAGCTCCTGGCTCAGATGGTATTACCGCAAATTTTTATAAATTCTTTTGGAAGGACATAAAAATACTGTTGTTTGAAGCAGTTATGGAATGTATTCATAAAAAAGAATTGATGACAACAATGAAACAAGGTGTCATCATATTGATACCCAAACCAGGAAAAGATAAAAGAAACTTGAATAATTTAAGACCCATCACACTTCTCAACACAGATTATAAAATATTTACTACAGTTCTTGCAGCTCGATTAAAAGAAGGTTTCTGATATAATTATCTGATATAATTAGCTCGACTCAGTCTGGTTTTCTCAAAGGTAGATCAATTAATAACAATATTCGTCTGGTTCTAGATTTAATTGAATATGCCCATTTAATTCCTGATGACGGTATGATCTTATTTCTGGATTTTCAGAAAGCCTTTGATTCGGTGGAACATCCTTTCATTTTTGAAACATTCAAACATTTTGGCTTTGGTGAGAAGTTTTTAAACATAATCAAAATGCTGCATACAGATGTTAACAGCTGTGTTTCCTTAGCAGAAGAAACAAGTCCCAGGTTCACAATAAAAAGAGGGATTAGACAAGGATGCAGTGTTTCACCTCTCCTGTTTCTTTCTTGGTTTACAAATTATGAATCAAAATATTATCATAAGTCAGCTAGCAGACGATACGACTCTATTTCTAAAAAATAAAGATCAGATTCCACTGGCTATCCAAACAGTAGAAGCATTCTCTAAAGCATCAGGACTAAAGTTAAATTTAGAAAAATGTGAATTAATGAGTATTCATGATTGTTCTCAATCATCTTTTCACAACATACCGGTCAAACTGGAGGTTCGATACCTGGGCATTTGGGTCACAAAAACTGCAAGCAATTGTGTCAAACTGAATGTTGATAATAATATTACTAAATGCAAATTGATATTAAATAACTGGTTGCAGAGAGACTTAACTCTTTCTGGTAGGACACTATTAACCAAAATGGAGACTTTATCAAGGCTGGTTTATCCTGCATCCTCCATAGCCATACCTCCAAAAATTATTAAGGAAATTAATAAATTAAACTTTAACTTTATTTGGAGAAATAAACATCATTATATCAAAAAAGGAGATACAGTTAAAAATTATGAAGATGGTGGAATTAAAGCAATAGATTTTGAAATTATGAATGGCGTATTAAAACTTAAATGGCTTCAATCATTTCTGAAAAATGCTCATGAGGTTTGGTTTGCCGTCCCCACTTTGGTTTTTAGTAAAGTTGGAGGTATTGACTTCCTGTTGAGATGTGACTTTGACATTCCTAAATTACCTGTTAAATTATCTGCTTTTCACCAACAGGTGTTATTAAACTGGAAAATAGCTTACAAACATAATTTCAGTCCTCATAATGTTCCATTTTGGAACAACAGAGTTGTTCTACATAGAAGGAAGTCTGTGTTCATGGAAACATGGATGGAGAAGCAAATATGGTCACTCACTCATCTAATGGATGAAAAGGGAAATCTATATGAATATGAAGAATTCACAAAAAAATATAACCTAATCTGCACCAAAAAAGACTATGATAAAATAATAAAAAATATACCAATTGCATTTGTTCAGTTAATTAAAAATAATTATGAAACTAAACCAACAGTTAGTTTACCGAGCATCAATCTCAATGGACTAAATTTAACACACAATAAATGTAATAACAATTTCTTAAGACAACATTTAATAAAAACAATATATACTGGTCAGGTAAGAAGAAAGTTTCATGATTTCTATGATAAGAAGGAAAGAATAAAAATTATGACACAATATCTGGGTTTCCCTCTTCCACCTAAATATAAAGAATTACATTTCAAAACTCTAAATAATATTTATCCTTCTAACGAGTTTATCAGAAATAGATTTAAATTTGAATGTGATAACTGTTATATATGTAACGAACCTGAAACAACAGAACATTTATTTTATTTCTGTCATTCTGTGAACACATTATGGAAATCCCTTCACGATCTCCTGACCATCAAGTCCATGAACATAGACTCCTTCTCCGTTCAGAATATCTTATATGGATATGTATCTGAGAATAAAAAAGATGAATACTTTGTTAATAACATTATCATAATATTAAAATTCTATATACATAAATGCAGATATGGCAAGTCTAAACCATTATGGTCTGTATTCAAACAAGAACTCCAGTTGTTAAAACTTTCTTTAAACTGTGCTAAAAAACCACAAGCAAAAAAGCTCTTTGATCACCTCGCTCAGATTATATAGCCCTCTGACAAATTATTTTAAGTAATTATGTAGAATGTTAGATAAATAGATATGTTATTGTTTATTTTACTTGGACTGTATTATTTGCAATCGTTCAAATAAGTATCAACCAAATTTACGGTTATGATGGTCGATATGTTAATTTAAGAATGTTTACATTAGGAGGTATGTTAGTAGATATTTGTACATGTTTATATATATCATTGTAATTTTGAGATTGTCATTTGTTATTTGTGTGCCTTTTGTTCTGTATGTTCTAAAATGTTCAATTAAAAAAAAAAAAAAACAACTCTCCAACTTCCACAAACAGCTGTTTTTATGCTGGAATCTGGTTCACAAACACAATTTCTCTCCTCACAAATACTATATCTGGAATAACAAAGACGTTTGTTTTAAACATAAATCTATTTTCTTTAAAAATTCTGTACAAAACAGCACAAACTATTTAACTGAAGAATTATTCATTGGTAACTCTGACCCTTTCTTAAGTGAAAAAACAAATAACAAATGTATTAGAGAATTAATAATTAGAGAATGTATTAGTAAACCTGCTTCTATATTCTTCTGGGATAATTTATTTAATGATATCTGTTGGAAAGATGTTTGGTTGTTACCTAGAAAATACTTTATAACTAATAAGATTCGAGAAGTGTCCCTAAAGATTCTGCATAAATGTTATCCTGTAAACTATATAATCTCCAAGTACCGTCCAAACGTAGACCCAATGTGTTCACTCTGCCACAGCTCTGAGGAGACCATCATCCATCTCTTCTGGGACTGTTCTCATACTCAGGTGTTCTGGAAAGACATTTTCATGTATGTAAATAGAAAGTTAGAAATTGACCTACCATTTGACGCTAAAATTATACTGTTTGGTTTCTTTTGTCCAAATATTTCAAGTGAGAAAGTTTTTGTTGTAAATTTAATACTACTATTAGTCAAATTTTACATACACAGCTGTAAATTCTCTTTGCTAAAACCTAGATTTATAGTGTTTTCTAATTATATTTCCTCTCCATCTACTTTAAAGTATTGTACTAATGCAAAAGCTTTAAAAACTAAAACAATCTGTAACAAATTTCTGTTGTAAGCTGCCCAAAACACATTTTTGTTTTTGTTTATGTGCCTTTACTCTCTTTTGTGCTATGCATGCATTAAGTCTCGAGCCATGTTTGACATTGTAAGTTTTTTTTTGTACTTGTTTTTTTATAAATAAATTTAAAATAAAAAAACACCAGGGGGCGTCGTCACTACACAAACAAAAGGAACCTGGATTAAATGGAAAATATGATCTAAACAGTTTCCACAAAGATTAAAAGAAACATTTCTAATAACTACTAGATAAACTTTTCTGAAAAACAAGAAAAATATTATAAATACGGTGCATTTTGATCAAATTCATTAAACAACAACCCTGTTACACAACATTAGTGGTTGACAAATAACAATTTGGTGCATTACCACCACAAACTGGTGAGAAGGTGGACTGAAACAATGTTAACAAACAAATGAAATAATTAGTTATTGATTACGATTTAATTAATGGATAAATAACAATTCCTTCAAACTCCTTGTTTCAGATATTGTATTAAAACCTGAGCACCATTATCTCCTCCTCCACCATAACCCTCAGCACTGGCTCTCCTCAAGGATGTGTGCTGAGCCCCCTTCTGTTCACTCTGCTCACATATGATTGTACAGCCACACTTCCAGGCTGTCATATTGTTAAGTTTGCAGATGATACAGCGGTGGTGGGATGCATCACAAACAATGATGAGTCCAGCTACAGACAGGAGGTGGAACACCTGGAGAGCTGGTGCAAAGAGAATAATCTTCACATGAATGTGAAGAAGACAAAGGAGATGATTGTGGACTTCAGAAGGAACAAACACACCCATGCCCCACTGAACATAGGTGGATCTGCAGTGGAAGTGGTCTCCAGCTACAAATACTTGGGTGTACACTTGAATGATAACCTCAGCTGGAGCAACAACACCACCAGCCTGATCAAGAAAGGTCATCAGAGACTCTACTTCCTCAGACGGCTGAGACGAGCTGGTCTGAGCAGCCCAGTTCTCACCTCCTTCTACAGGTGTGCAGTGGAGAGCATCCTGTGCTCCAGCATCAACGTGTGGCATGGAGGCTGCACAGTTGAAGAGAGGAAAGCTCTACAGAGAGTGGTGAAGGCTGCACAGAAGTCTGTTGGAGTCAGTCTCCCCACCATCACAGACATTTACACCTCCAGATGCAGGAAAAGAGCCACCTGCATCATGAAAGACCTCACTCACCCAGCACACTCACTCTTTGCCCCACTCCCCTCAGGACGGAGGTTGAGGAGCATCAAATGTAGAACCACTAGACTGAGGAACAGCTTCTACCCTGAGGCTGTTAGACTCATGAATAAATAAAAATAAAATAAATAAACACTGCAAAATATCACATCATGCTGATGCTGATCTGTTTTCTTGTTGCTGTGTTCATCTGTGACCATCTGCTCATACAGACTCATGTTCGTACCGCGAGAATGGTACGAGAATGGTTTATAATGATGTTTTTCCACTATATTAGGGCTTAGTGTATTACTAGTTGATGTTTTTCTTAGTTAATTCTAGATGTTATTACTGTTTTTCTCTTGCATTTGTTGTTGGATGTAACTGGGACCCCGTGTACATAATCTCGTTTTCATCACATGTACCACATGCGGTGCAAATGACAATAAAGACTCTCTGACTCTGACTCTTTTGAATTCTGCAATAATTCATCTGTATCAAAACTTTCTTTGATTTCAGTGAGACTGTTCATCAGTTGACTTCTTTCTTGTCTGTATTTCTGTCAGTTCAATAACTCATGTTCTATGGTCTCATCTTCTCCACAGTAGTCACATTTATGTCAATGTCAATGTCAATTTTATTTATATAGCACATAAAAACAACCGAAGTCGACCAAAGTGCTTTACAGCCAAAAAAATAAAAACAGAGTAAAATGCATCTAGTGCCACTAAACACAACAAAGCCATCAGTAAATGCAACAACAATAATTTATGATGCTTCCCTGTTATGAATAATGTTCTGTTCAATCCTGTGTCTCCAAATCTGAGACGTGATGTGATGTTTCCTCCTCCTGTTTCTTTCAGATCTCCTCATTTCTCCTGTTTGTTGTTGAATTCTATAAAACCATCAACCTTTTCTTTCTTCTTCCTGTTGTTTTTCAATCTTTCACTCATTTTTTCCTTTATGATGCTTTTTATTTCTGCTCGACTGAGTTTTATATCTATTTCATTTAATGAATCCATATTATTGATTAATGTATTCTATAAGTGTATTTGAATATAAATTTTTAATTTCCTTTCTTTCCTATTAATTTCAGATCTACTATTGGGTCTGTGAGTATCCATGGATGTATGACTGGTACATACAATATAATGACAGTCTCCAGGGGGTTACAAACATCGAGTCAAAGTATTAGAACAACATGTTACACAAATAAATTAAAGAGATACATAAAGTACAAGTTTTATGGTTTCATGTTGGTGGATTGTCTAATAGTTTTAATATTTTGTTTGACCTCATTTTCAAAAATGGAAATAAGTGGTTTTTGATTAGTGTAAAAACATTTGTGGATTTGTCTAAAAATATAATGAGATTAATGATATAAAATATTTTCTTTTAGCCGATGGTTGTTCAGTGAAGCCAAATAACAAGTGTTAAAAGCAAAGAGACAAATGTGGTTCAATAGAAGTAGAAGTCAGGATGCAGAAATCTTCACATAGTTGAGGAGAGAAGGAGCAAGAACAAAATAAGAGAAAACATCTTCAAGGTGACCTTCACAAAAAGAGCATCTTACATTTACTGTACTTGCCGCTGTACACGTTGCACCGCCGTATAAGTCGCATTAGTCCAAAAATGTCTAATAAAATGGAAAAAACATAAATAAGTCACATCTATTATGCGTCACCGTGGACCACCCGGAAATGTGGGCCGGTGTTGTGCCAAAAATCAATTGGCTGCCAAAATGCGGCCGTGGGAGCGTGCACGGGAGGACTTTAACAAGAATTTAACAAGATTAACACTTAAAAACAATTATTTGTTTGCTTAAAATTATATCAAAGGTGTGTCTCAGTTGAACTTTTCCTCTTAGCATTCGCCTCAAATATCCGAAAAACGCCTAAAAAAGACATACCCAAATTAAATTAGATGCTGTTCTTGAACCGTATGGATTACAAGCAATTGCATGATGTCTTTGTAAAGATAACACTTTGAATTTTTTGTTTCAGCAGTCAAATTTGTTGTATCTGTTATTATTTTGTATTTATTGAAGTGAGAGCACACAGAAATAAAGCGTTTTTCTTGCCTCGCCTGAAAATGTTTATATATGTCAAGCACCTGCACACTGATACAAGAAGATATAGATTTGAATTTCATATGAGCCTAAAGAGTGAAGTATTTACTAATACAGTTTCAAATTTGAAGTCAATAGCATAAAAATTGAGGATTTTGTGCCTGTTTTTGTATGTGCATGTTCAGGCGGACATCAATAAATCCAAACATGCCCAAAACTGTGCCATCATGGGTAACACCTGTATTATGCCAACTTCAAATGTCTGTAACTGCTGAATACTTCAACATACTTCAGAATGACTGTCTATTGAAAGCTTACATCTGTTCCATTCATATATTTACTCTCAAGCTGATACATAAAATACAGTAACTGTAACATGTCAGCAGGCCGCTCGTAGGTCGGGGACCACCTGTATACTGTAAATCACAAGAGAACATTTCCTCCACAGGTTCAGCTGCCTGCAGTCCCAACACCCCAGATAACACTCAGATAGCAGTCACTCAGCTACACAATGGCTCAACAATGGCACAACAGGGGCTCTGTGCTTCAAAGTCTCCACACACCCCCACATCCCCCCACACACACACACAATGGCACCTTCTCGTCAGAGAGGAATCACTTTTTCCTTGTAAATCAAGTTCTAAAGCTTGTATTTCATGTTTCCATGGCATTTATCCATGGCTAAAGAGTGATAAAAGTCAGAAGAGGCATGCGTAAAGTCAACAAAGAGGCGCTCACCCTTTTACGCACGGCGCACGCAGCTGAATGTCTCTGTTACGCAGTGAGTTTTACAGCCCTCATGTAGCTCAACACCTGGCATGTCACATGTCTATACAACGGGAATTTGATTGGCTACAAGTCTGTGATGTCAGAATCAGCGTCTCATTTGATTGGCCAAGACCCCACGTGGGGGAAGAGGGGGAGGGTGGATTTTTGCTTGGTGACTCTCTGGGAATTGATTGGCTCTAGTGACTGAAAAGTTTCACTCAGTTGGTCAAAATTGGTGTCAATCAAAAGCAGAGACCCTATGGAAGAGTTTTAAAGCGCCAGAACTTCCAAATCTTCCATATTTGGGAAATCACGATCTAACACATGCAAATTAGGCTCAAACGGGCCCGTGATTAATAAATGCACTATATTGGTCTAATCAGCTGCATTTCAAAAATGGATCCAGATTCATTTGTTGTCCACTGTTGTCGTCACTCCTTGTTAAAATTAGGTCTCTCTTGTAAATGAGTCTGTGAGGCTCAATGGGATCAACCTGTATAAATGAAGGTTGAATGAAAAAGAGCTAATAAATAATAAAAAGAGCCCCGTGTTAAAGGTCCAGAGTGTTCTGCAGAGGTGGGGACTCGAGTCACATGACTTGGACTCGAGTCAGACTCGAGTCATTAATATCGCGACTTGAGACTTGACTTGAAAAAATGCTGAAAGACTTGGACTTGACTTTGACTTGCACGCCATTGACTTGGGACTTGACTTGACTTGAAGCTGTTTACTTGAAAAGACTTGATACATGAGTCAAGTCAAAATTTTCAAACACGTTATAAAGTGGCCCCATTAATTAATTTCACTCATTCAGTATTAACAAGCGCAGACCGGGCATCTGTTTTTCATCACTCCGTATGTATGTGTGCGTAGCTGCAGCACAACCAATTAAATTAAAAGGATTTAGACATTTGAAAAAAAAAAACAAGGCAAGGCAACAGGGCTGAGGGAACTAAAAACGAAATAAGCGCTCCAATATGCTTCTGCAAGTAATTTCTTTTGGGTACATAGGTTATGAACATTCAAATAAAAAACGAACTGCAACTTGTAAAACATGCAACAAGAAAATATCGGATGGAGATTCCACGACGTCCAACTTTGTCCGGCATTTGAAGCTTAACAAAGATCGGTAGGTAGCACTTTTCTTTTGCTGTGAGACAGTTGACTTTGGCTAACTTTGTGTTAGCATTAGCATGTGTACTAGCTTTGCTAGAAAAACAAATTTTAAAATCCAGTTATTTTGCCATCTTTCTAAAATTTCTATTACAACAATGTGCAAATATTTTGTGAAAAAAAAACTGTACAATCTCACTGACCTTGAACCTAATAATAATAATAATAATGAATTCCATTTATAATGCACTTTTCATTAATAAAAATCTCAAAGTAACACTAAGGCCCTGTTTACACGGACACTGTGTGGGGGAAACGCAACTTTTGGGTATGTTAATTAGGTTGAAAGTTTTGCGTTGACATGGGCGAATTCTGTGGATACGACTCTCTCCCCCCACCCCCCGTACTTATGAATTTACTGTAGTTACCATGCTGGGCCTGTAGATGGCGCTGTGATCTTTGGAACCTTCACTACTGCGCATGCGTGCCACTGCTGCCTGAGGTAAACAAAGAGCACACGAGGCAGCCTGTTTTCCTCTCTGGCTAAAAGTTCAGCTACTACAAGTTGTTGTCAACAAGTTAACAACAAGTTAAAGCTGGAATTTGGATAAGAGTCAACAGATTTGACACCAAGTGGGGCCGCTTCATCTGCACACCAGTTGCTGACTGGACCGGAACCGAGTCAACATGTCTGACTTTAGTCCGTGAGAATCAGCTGATTTCCAGCAGCGCTACAAGGTAAACAATGTTCTTAATAATGTTTCCTTGTGTTTAGTTCGATCACAGAACAACCAACTGAGGTTTTATTTTTATTTTTTTCCTGCGAGGTCGAAGCTGTTCCACGAAGCGGACCGGCGGTTCGGATCTGGGTCCAGTGTCCACCAGGATGAACAACAGAGTCCAGTTCATTAAAGTTTGGTTAACGTGTTTTTAAAAGTGTTCAATTTAATTCTCAGTGTTTGTGACATGAGTTTGTGGTGTTGAATAAATAAATAAATTAAAAATCAACCTGGTGTCTTCATTTTCAACATGCAGCATGTTAGGCATGACGTAACGAGTCCAGATAGCTTCATTTAGCTCAGATAAATGTAAATATCTCCCACGCTAACATAAATACTGTTTATTATTGTTAAACTGTTAATATATAGCACATTTAGTATGTTATAGTGCAGCGTGACACGTGAAATGTCCGACTGCCTCGTTAACAGACAACTGGATCCAGGCAGCTGGCTCTCTTCCAACACAGATGCAGGTAAGGTGTAGAATAATTAAATATGAGAATCAAAATATATTCCATCAGCTATAGTTCAGAAAGTGGTGCGTGTGTCCACTGTCCAGTCCACCGCCATTGTTAAAATGCCGGCTGTCTGCGCGTGCGTGCTGCGTGCATGTGTTCAAACAAAAGCTCCACGGGAGATGTTTACATTATCAACGGGGGGTCAGCGAAAAACTTCCACCTTGAGAGCAGGGTCAGAAAAGTATCGGTGTCATCGAGGGGGGCCAGCAGCGTCGTGTAGGCGATAAGCAAAGTCGCAAAGAGAAAGTAGCGGTTACACTCAAAATACGCGCCGTGTAAACTGGCCCTAAATGGGATTGTTAACTGAGTAACTTAAAGCCACTGACATGATTTTTTTAATTTTCATAAAATTGCTCAAAATATATATCTTTTATCATTTAAATATGTTCATTTGGGCTTTTGACTTGGGACCCGAAGGACGCGGGTTCGCGCCCCAGCCCCGGCCACTACACACCTTGGGGTGTCTATGAGTGCACATCTAATTCTCCAGCTCCCCGAGCGCGACTACGCTGCTTGCTGCACCACCTGGTGGTGGTTGGGTTAAAGGCAGAAGACCAATTTCGTCTGTCAAGTATGGGAAACATACACAGATGACAAATGTGACAAATTATTATTATTATTATTATTTTTGCAAACAAAATGATAAATCACTTCAATTTTGCTTTAAAAGTGATTTTGACTGCAACAACTTCCCCTGATACTGCCTAGAATTGAAAAATTTTAACTAACATATATGGTCCAAATGTGGATGATAATAAATTTTATAACGATATACTCCTCACACTAACATCACTTAAAGGGTTACACATAATGGGCAGAGATTTTAATTGTACATTGAATCCAAATTTGGACAGGTCAACAGGAACGGATCAATCGCATATTAACTGTAGAACAGCAATAAAAACTATGATGAGGGAGCTAGAGTTACGTGATGAATGGAGAGAGAGAAACTTAGTTAACAAAGCATACTCATGCTATTCAAGTACTTTCAAAACCTACTCTAGAATAGACTATTACTTAATTTCTACAGAGTTACAGTATAAAATCACAGAATGTTCCTATGAAAATATAGCTATTTCAGATCATGCACCGTGCAGGTTAGTTTATAAAGATGATAAACTAAAGAGGGATCCTCCAAGATGGCAATTTCAACACAAATGGCTACGAGATGAAAATTTTGTGAAATACTTAAGGAAACAAGTAGAAGAATTTTTTCAGATTAATACTATTGAAACATCAGCGTGTATAAGATGGGAAGCTTTTAAGGCCTTTCTTAGAGGGCATATTATTAGCTATACAGGTTCCAAGACAAAACAAACTGAGAA
>JBBPBX010054023.1:0-23625 GCA_038048925.1 Garcialebias charrua
GTGTGAGTGTGTGTGTGTGTGAGAGGCGATCAGACCCCGCATGCGATGTGACCGGGTCGCGCGCGCGCGTGTGCGTGTGTGTGAGAGGCGATCAGACCCCGCATGCGATGTGACCGGGTCGGACCGCGAGTCCGCTCATCTTCTAAAATAGCGCTGATTATAACAGCGGAGTTATGTGTCCTCAACTTTAAAAACATAACCAGAGTTGTTAGTGCACTAAAAACAGCGTAACTCTTGGAAAAAGGAGCTGCTGGAAGCCAGAACTCAGATAAAAACGGAGCAGGTGGATCTCTGCTTCCCCCGTATGCCTCCCCACACAGCTCAGCTCTGAAGGGGGCTGGACACGGCGCAGTACTGCGCTGAAACCACGCCCACGCACTGACACGCCCCTAGCGTTCCAGGGCAAGGCAAAATCATGTTTTTTCATGATTTTTGACACTTAATTTTATAAGGAAAACAATGTTTTTAATCAGTCAGATTTATATGGGTGATTAATAACACATATTTATGCCATGTGACAAACTAAAAACACAAATTTAATTTCACTTTACATGGTCTTTAAGTGATTGTTTAAAGTTATTTTATATTCTTTTAAATAATTGGGTGATATAAGATTTTTTTTCTTCTTTCTGTACTCTTTTCATTCAATGTTTGTTTTATTTTGTCTCTTTTAAATGAAGGACTAAATGAATTAAATACAGTATTAAATAGCTTTACCTCTGCTAAGTTCATGGCATAAACCAACACAGACATGTTCTTGTTTTTAGTATTTTACATTACGGTACTTTATAATGTAGCTGTTTGTGTTTAGTTTTTTTTTATACCATTTTCTTGTAATTTTTAATTAATATGCTTTTTTATGATTGTCTACTGTTGTACTGATAAATATCTCTTGGAGGGTAAACTGTATATTGGACTTTAAAAAAAAGCTAAGTCTGGTCCTCTGGACAATCAAAAAACAAAACAAAGCAAAAAAAAATTGTAGAAACGTTTCGTCTTTCGTCCGAAAGACTTCCTCAGTCTGAGGTGCTGTATTCAGCTCAGTCTTATAAATAGCACCCTCTCACAGTGGATCAACCAGTTGGCTGATGACAGCCAAAACCAGCTGCTCACATGATCAAGGAGGACCATCAGCCTAACGATGGATCGTTAGCACCCTGATGGTTGTTTGCTATTCACAGAGGGCTGAGTGATACTAGCAATAACAGCATTGTAAGAGGGGGACAGTTGAACCCGGAGGCCTCCACCCCTGTTTAATGATGGGCAGTTTCTTTTCACAAAGATGGCCTCCTTTACTCCTCTCTCAAACCATCGTTCCTCTCTATCAAGGATGTGAATGCTAGGAAAAGCCTTGTATCTGTGACTTTCCTTCCCTCCAGTGATTACGGTGACATTCTCTACATGAACGCTCCTACAAGCACCCTGCGGATGTTGGATGTTGTCTATCATGGTGCACTAAGATTCATAACTGGCTGTGATTATCGTACCCACCACTGCACCCTGTATTCACTGGTTAACTGGACATCATTAACCTCACACAGACTCTTCCACTGGTACATTTTCATCTTTAAATCACTTCTTGGTCTGCTGCCCTCATACATCTCCTCCTACATGTCTTTGCGTGAGTGCAGCTACAGTGTGTGCTCTCAGGACATGATTACCTGCAGTGTCCCCTCAGTGAGGACTGAACTTGGAAAAAGGGCCTTCTCCTATTCTGCTCCTGCTTCCTGGAATATCTTACAAAAAGATCTGAAGCTCTCGGCCCTGACCTCTCTAAATGGTTTTCAGAATCTGTTGGAATCCTGGCAAAAACCAATGCAGATATGTTCCTGTTTTTGATTTTGTACATTTACCTTATAATGTTTTTGCTACTTTTTGCTACTTTTTCTTTTTCTTTTGTTTTATTGTTTAATGTATTTGTATCATTGCTGTTCATCATTCTTTAGTTTGTAGCAGGTCGCTTTCGTAAATGAGCCCTCGAGGCTCAATAAGATTTACCTGACTAAAGAAAGGTTGAATGAGTATTGTGAACATCTTCATCCCTGAAAGAGTGACCGCTGGCCTGGAGATGAGTGTAGACCGCAGAGTCCTGACCTGATGATGTTGATCTTCTGTGCTGGGCCATCCTTTTGGCCAGTGGCTGTTTAGTTTCCCCAATATAAGACTGATCACAGCCCTCCTGACACTGAACAGCATACACAATATTACTCTGTGCCGGGGGACTGGATCTTTGGGATGAACCAGTCTTTGCCGTAATGTATTTTGGGGTTTAAAAGCCACTGGGACGTTGTGTTTAGAAAATAAACGTCTCAATGTCTCTGAAACATCAGTTGCTAATGTTGCTAAACTTCATCGTAAGAAATCCTTCATTTTCTACAGATGATGGCAGTTGGTCATTAATTACGATGAAGTTTTGCAACTTCTTGGTAAACATTTGAGCTCTGTGGCTTCAGCTGTGTGTTTTTTTTTTTGCACAATCTGGGGCAGGCAGCCTGATTTCAGTCAGCCGCTCTCAGCCTGTCCCTCCACCGAGACGGGGAAGCGGCTGGTCGGGTCTGACTGGACGCAGTTGGCCCGGTCAGGATGTCTGTGTTTCGGTTCAGAGAGAGTGGCGTTCCGCTGAAGCCCCGGAGCTCGAATGTTAACATTCGTAAATGTAAACATTTGAGCTCCGTGGCTTCAGTGATGTGTTTTTATTGTTCAATCCGGGGCGGGCGCTCTGATTTCAGTCAGCCGCTCTCAGCCTGGCCCTCCACCGAGACTGGGACGCCGCTGGCCGGGTCGTGATGCCTGTGTTTCAGTTCAGCAAGAGTGGAGTCCCGCTGAAGCCCCGGAGCTCGAATGTCCAACATAAAACTAACTTGACCACGGTTTAATGTGGCGCTATGGCTATGCAGACATTGCACGTTGCTGCCTTGCGGTGACGAGTGTAAAATACTTCCACACAGCGGACCTGTTACGATGAAAAGTTAGCTAGCTGTTAGCTAAGATGCTACTCACTCAGTCCTCACGCTGTAGCTGGCTGCAAACTATGAAATTGTTTTCCTGAATGTGAGGCGGGTCTTATTACTCTGGGTTCATGAGACACGCTTCCGTTCAGGAAATCCATTCCATAGCTTGTAGCCAACGTGCATCATGGACACCACTTAGAGACAGTAATCCACGCTTTTATTACTTCACGGCTGGATTATTGTAACTCTCTTCTGATCGGAGTTAGCCAGGCCTCATTATCACGGTTGCAGCTGGTACAGAATGCTGCTGCATGATTTTTGACTGGTACATGCAGATGTGAGCACATCACTCCAGTTTTGGTGTCCTCTCATTGGCTTCCTGTCCAGTTTCGAATCCATTTTAAAGTTGTATTTGTAGTGATACACCTTGATAAACCACATTGGTTTGTTTTTGTCTTTGCATGATCTAAGTCCCTCTTTTCTGTCTGAACTGCTTCACCTTTACATGCCATCACGTGCTCTTAGATCCTCTGATCAGATGTTTTTAGTAGTCCCAAAAACCTCTTATAAATCCAGAGGAGACGGGGCCTTTTCAGCTCTGGCTCATAAATTGTGGAACGAGCTGCCACTGAAGGTCAAGCAGGCCCCATCAGTAGCTATGTTTACATGTACATAAGTAATCGGATCAAACGGCCGATCGGATCAAAAGTGCGTCATGTAAACACCCCGGTCGGGTTATTTTTTGTGTATTCGGCGTGATCCGACTTAATTTGCAATCCGTTCGAAACGGGTGGTTTACGCCGATCCGTAGCCCGATGTGTGTGCATGTAAACACATACAGTATTCTGTTCCTTTTATCGGACCGTGCAAAACTGTCCTGACTGCGCATGTGCGCTGCACGCGGCAGCGCACCCCTCCCCTCCTTTCCCAGCGCTCTCATACTGCGAATAGAAAAGACTAAAAGCATGCGTTGCTTGCCTGTAGCTCTATCAGGGAGTGCAGTAGTGCAGTAACAACTCCATCGCCGTCATTACAATCTGGCCGGGTCCATTTTTTGCGCATCTGTTTACTTTTGTCCCGGAAGTAACTTCTTCTTCTGTGGTTTTCACGAAAGCAACTTCCTCTTCGTTTTTTTTTTAAAAGGGGGAGTGTACCACTCTGCGCATGTCTGTTCTTCTGGTCAGAATAAAAGCCTACTGCATGTAAACGCTCGTCTTGAACGGATTGTGCCCATGTAAACAGTACTATTTAATTATGCAATCAGAGCACATTTCAATCCGGACACAAAACTTTGCCCATGTAAACATAGCTAGTCTCTGTTTTTAAAACTTGTTTAAAAACACATATTTTTTCATTGGCTTTTAACCTAGAGTGAGTTAGCATCTCTGACTTAATGTTGTATTCTTTTACTTGTGATGTTCTGATTATTTATATGATTGTTTTTATTGTTTTGTTTTTGTGTTTGTACAGCACTTTGGATGGCTGATATGTTGTATTTTTAATGCTTTATAAATAAATTGGTATGGTATGGATCGGATATATCGGCAGGTTGGATCGAAGAATCCGATACGTAAATTAAGCTGATATCGGAGACTGATACCGGATCGGCCCCATCCTTAACAACAACAACAACAACAACAACGACGACGACGACGACGACGACGACGACGACGACGACGACTCAAACTTTCAATTTGTCTGAACTTGATAAAGTTTTTGCAAACAAGTTTTTCACATACCTCACATATTTTGGTTTTGATATTGTAAGATATATTGCTTCTCAGTTTTCTGACTGTGCAATATTCCAAAATGAAAGTTTGGGCAGAATTTATCTGACCCAAATTCTTAGCATTTAATTTTAAACGAGTTCTCTCTTTTTAGGAGTTCAGCAAATAAATTGTGAGTGATGAAATTTAATTGACAGTAAACGTTACTTATGTTGAAACAGCAGAACTGAATCATTTAATAACAAATCAATAAATTACATCACATGAGGATAAAGATTGGGTCTGATTTTTCTTTCATATACAACTACTGTGGACAGATTTCAATTTAAAAACAACAGACAAGTAAAGTCATATTTACTTATACTGCAGGCACATTACTTAGAGTTTCTGGCTTCAGAAAATATAAGAAGATAGTCTAGGAGGAGTAGGAGGGAAGAAATTGAAGTAAAAGTTGTCTACAGAATGTGTAACCAGCATTGCACATCCTCTGCTGACATCAGCTCGACCCGGTCCAGTCCAAGTTTGTAAACAAACAGCACTCTTTACCTTTGAAGTCTTCTTCTGGTAAGAGGGGTTTCCAGACGATGAACAGAGACGGTTTGTTTGTCCCGCTCTCTCCAACAGCAGGTTGCCGGTTTGCTCACACTGTCTGTGTGTGTCGGCCTCAAATCAGTCAAGAGTGATGACGATGGGTTCTGGTTCAGCTTTTCAGCATAAACATTCTTCAGGAGGAATTCTCACTCAAGATGGAGCTTTTTACAGCTGGAAGTGAACCTATAACAGGCGCGTTATAAGTCCTTTACTGGTTACGTAGACCTTTGGCTTAATGGGCAGACATACCAGTAGAAAAGGAGAAAGGCTTTCATCTCTACTTTCTCACCAGAATCTGACCCCGGCCAGGAATTGGGGCCTTTTAAGAGAAGGGAGTTGACTCAGCTAATCCCAACTGCTCATAGGTTGTTTTCCAGAGAACGGGAGGGATTTGGCTTGGTCAGAAAGCTGAAAATGTGAAGGCCATTTCAGGATAACAGAGAAGATATTATTTAGGACAGCCAGACTCATAGCCACCAGTTCTAAAGATATTTAGATTAGGCTCTGATTCACATGGCAACCTTCTTAAAACAACTCTGAAAAGCTTAGCTTGACATAAATTTCAACTTTGCCATAGTTTTTGATTCATCATATGAAGAAGTGACTATCATTGGTAACAACATAAAACATGATCAAACAATGACAAGTTATTCTCAGAATTAATTCAGAATTAACACATATTAAAGGAAATCACTTCTGAAATAATATGTGTTTTGATTCAAATAAATGTAATAAAAGTATTACTGTCCCTTCGGGAATAACTCCCAAAAAGTTCATTACTGAGAGCGATCAGAGAAGTGTTTCCAAGGCGGTTGTATCACTACAGTCCCCCCTTTTGGACCTCATCGCCTGTCCATGGAGATGAGTTCCAACACAAAAAGATACCACTAGCCTGGTTAAAACCAGACCCTTGTACTTCACTTCGCTTTGTACTAGGGTCTGGCATTTCTCCCATAGACAAGGATATCTCTGGTAGATTTTTGACCGGACCAATCAGAGAGCAGAAGGCGGAGTTTTGAACGACGTCGACTGACGTCGTCATTCAAAATGGCTGCCGCCACGAAGGAATTTTCAATAAAACAAGGTAAAAAACTATTATTTCTCTGCTGAGAAAAATATATTTCTTAGCTGACGTTATATCAGAAGTGTTCCTGAGCAATCAGAGAGCAGAAGGCGGAGTTTTGAACGATGTCGACTGACGTCGTCATTCAAAATGGCTGCCGCCACGAAGGAATTTTCAATAAAACAAGGTAAAAAACTATTATTTCTCTGCTGATAAAAAATATATTTCTTAGCTGACGTTATATCAGAAGTGCTCCTGAGCTTAACAGTTCCTAAATCAATTCACGAAATGGTCAAATTTGCTGGATTTAAATAGTTTCGGTTTGACATTTTCCAAACAGCCTCGGGTGCGCTACGAAAATAAATGATAAAAAATCGAATTTTATCTCAAATGTTTCATCTAGGCCAACAGTCAGTAAATTAGAGCCATATAATTACACACTGGTGGCAGAAAAAATATCCACCGAGTGGTTTCTGAGCAATTTATCTGAATAGCCTGGCCTCGCCAGGCTAAACTAACAAAACTCCGCCTTCTGTTCTCTGATTGGTCCATTCAAAAATCTGCCGGAGAAATCGTTGTCTATGGGACAAGTCCCAGACCCTAGTACAAAGCGAAGTGAAGTACAAGGGTCTGGTTTTAACCAGGCTAGGATACCACCGAATGTCTCTGATCTTGATGTAATCCAGCAAGAAGAAAGAATCAAAAATTATAATCCCATAATGTTTTGGAAATTCCATACTGTTCGTAGGTAATCCCATAGCGGAAAGCTTTTAATCCTTTGGAAAACAAAGTCTTATAATCCACAGCGGTAATTCCACAGTGGTAATTCCATATCGATTAGAGTTGTTGATTTCATCAGCAACAAGAGTAAACTCAAACTTTCAATTTGTCTAAACTTGATAAAGTTTTTGCAAACAAGTTTTTCACATACCTCACAGATTTTACACGTCATAGAGAGGTGTTTAAAAATTCCTATTAATTTAATTAAAAATTTAAGAAAGTCAATCTAACTGAAATCTTGTTTCACCATCAAAAATCAGAAACACTTTGTTTTTTGGGAGCCTAAAGTGGGTGAGAATGAAGCTGAAAACAAAAACAAAAAAGCTCCACTATTAGCTTTGAAAATAAAATAAAGTTGTATATTTAAAAGAATGTGAATTTCTATGAATTATTTCATGACATGAGTGCCTGACCACTTTTTACATACCCGAGGAGAGCATGCTTCAGATATGTTATCCGTTTTGATAAAAGCTTCTCTTTGAGGCCGTGAGAATAAGAACTGGTTGATGAGCCAAGTAACTAGATTCCCAATGCGTTGTTTTCTAACAATGTCAAAAACAGATGTACATATTATGATTCAAGGTAAATGTACCGTAATCAAGTTATGTAACGAAATGAAATGTGATTCGAAACCTGTGCACTCCTTTAATAACTCGTACTGAGACAAAATAAAATGATTTTCGCTTTCATTTAATTTATATTTAAACAAAAGATGGAGAAGTCATGAATCTTGAGATCACCAAAGTTGTTTTGTTGAAAATAAAGTGAAGGTTTCATTGGTTCTCTGTTTGGAGCCACAAGGAGCTGTAGTGTAAATGCTGCATGGGGGGGCATTTTCTCCAAAGACAACAAGGACAACCACTCGCATTGCTTGCAAAGCTATAGCTCCTTTAAGATACACTGTTGCACCAGCATAAATGTTTTTGCACAATAATGTTTAGATATTCTGTCAGTGTTTCAAACACATTTTGAGTTAATTAACTCCAAGATAAAATATTCTGGTGCATGCTCAATAATCCAGGTCGAGAAGCCTAACAAGGCTGAGCCAGGTGCTTTGGAAGAACCCGTCCAGAGAATCTGATAAAAGAAAACATTTCAAAACAAAGATAGTTCTTTTAGTAAATGAGTCGATTTTAAATGTAGGGAGGACAAACCTTTATTTTGTCGATAGTTTTTATTTTTTTTTATCTGCAAAGCAGTGAATGGAAACAATTATTCATTTATTCAAATTAATTTGTTCTCAGTTCTTGATCTCAAAATTAGGCAGTCAGGTGACATGATTAAAAATAACTAAATAAAAAACATGTTGCTATGGTGTTAGAAAGGATAGAGTGAGAGCAAAGTTACTCCTACGTTCGCAGCCCGTACCATCCTCAGAGTTGCTTGTTCATTAAAATGGATCAAAATGAATCAAACAGAGGATCTGAAAAAAAAACTGACATTTGTTTTCCTGAAATATTCAGTGGAAAAAAAAACTTGATTGTTTTTTTGGTTTATCTCACATCCAACTCCTGCGAATACATTTGCTCTGATGTGTTTTCAGTTCTTCTGTGTCCCATTCTGCTTATGTTTAATCTCCATCATTCTCTTTTCAATCCTCTGCTTCTGACAGCTTCCGTTATGGGATTTGTCTCATCCTTCACTTGTCTCTTATTATTTGTTCCAGCCTTCGGTTCTTTTACACCCTCTCCCTCACTCTCCTTGACAAGCTGTGTTTCCATTTTGGCTGGTGTTCTCTGTTTTTGCTCTGCAACTTCCATTCAGAAGGCAGCCGGCTGAAGTTGTCACAGACGTCCTCTGCAGTGATTAACCTCAATCTCACTATTTAGCAACAGGCTGACAAGCACTTTCTCACTTTCAGCCGCTCTTTATGACACTTTCCCTCTCCAACAAATTGGTGAAAGCACTGCGACCCTGACTCCTTTTATTGAAAGTGTCTCTCTCCCGAATTTTTCCTCTCAGACTCTTAATCCAGCGCTGCCCTCACTACCCCTGACACTGCAGAGAGAGGGGGAGACTGTCCAAGGGGAAATGGTTAACAATCAGACAAGCAGGCGGGGCTCCAGCAATTGAATTTTAGCTCGCTTTGCTCAAGTAGGGGGCGGCCGTGGGGCGTAGTGGTAATGGCAGTCGTCCCCCGATCGGAAGGTTGGCGGTTCGAATCCCGGTTCCCCACACCATGTGTCGTTGTGTCCTTGGGCAAGACACTTAACCCCGAGTTGCTCCCGGTAGGACTGGAAAGCACCTTGCATGGTAGTCTGCCGCTACCGGTGTATGAATGTGTGTAGCATTCAATGTGTGTAGCACTTTGAGATTTTCACTAATGAAAAGTGCGTTATAAATTGAATTCATTATTATTATTATTATTATTATTATTATTATTATTATTATTATTATTATTATTATTATTATTATAAGTTAATTTTCTAATATTGTTACAACTAATTAAAAAAAGCATGTTTGATTTGAAAGTTTCTACTTTAGACAAAAAAAAAAAGATGGATGAGGTATAAAATGTTGTCCACAGGATGTTGAGTCTGATAAATTACTTTAATATTTTGTTTAGTTGAGCTATTTCTGTTGTTCTTTTGTTACATTTGACTAAAGAATAAATGCATACCTGTATAACAGTGCTGTTGTGTGCAGAGCAACCCATCTTGGTTTCCGTAGGAAAATAATATATAAGAAAACCTGTTCTTTGCTGGTTCAAATCCCGGCCGAGGGCCTTTCTGGGTGGAGTTTGCATGTTATCTCAGTGCACGCCTGGGTTTTCTCCAGGGACTCCGGATTCTTCCCAACGACCAAAAACATGCATGTTAGGCTGAAATTGTCCCTAGGTGCGAGTGTGAGTGAATGGTTGTCTCGTTTGTCTTTATGTCCATGAGATGGACTGGAGACCTGTCCAGGGTGTCCGCCGCCTCTTGCACAGTGATTGCTGGACATGGTCATCAGTGAACCCCCGTGACCCAAAAAGGACGAAGCGGGTAAAAGATAATGGATGGATAGATGGATGGATGATAACTTCAACTTAGTTATTAAGTCTAAACAGAGACACTTTCATTGCAAATCTTGAACTTTTATGCTTTAGGGCAAATAAAATCCTGACTAAAATTCAGCCCTCTCCTGTCTGGACTTGCTCTTTACTAAACATAGGGTGCAAAACTCAAAATGCACCATCATGAGCTAACATTGTCATCATAAACCATGTTTTTTTTTTTGTTTTTTTTTTTTACATGTTTAGACTTTTTCTTTTGGCAACTGAAATCCAGAATTTTTCTTTTCTTTTTTCTTTTCTTAACAAAAATAATTCATTTGCAATAAAATTTGAGTAAAGCAAGTCAAAACTAAACTAGAAAATACTCAAGCATCCCATTGTTTACCATGGTACAAGTGAGAATTTACCATAAACAAGTTTGATAAATTTCCAAATGACACGACATCAGGAGAAGCGCAGCGTGTGTTCTGCATTAAAGTTTAATGGAAACATGCCAGACTATTAAATGTGTGGAAGATAAAGAGATGAGGCAGAGAGGAAATACATACAGTTACACAGAGAAAGATATGTGTTATAAAGGTAATTTTTCCTCTCATTTGTGCAGTATTTATGTGTTTTTTTTTATACTTGTTACTTTTTTTTTGTTGCTATAATATACTCTACAAAATTTTTGGGCAAGTTTAGTGAAAATTGAGTTACATGCTATCACCAACACGAATGTCATGTCGTCAGTGCAGTTCCAGTGTGCATTCTCAACACATCATTACCTGCAGCGTTCCCTCAGTGCGGATTGAACTCTGCAAACAGGCCTTTTCTTACTCTGCTCCTGTAACATGGAACATCTTGTAACAGGAACTGAAGTTGTCTACCTTAATTTATTTAAGGGGTTTTAAACATTTGATAAGGTCATTAGAAAAATCTAAGCAAATATGTTCTTATTTTTTCGTATTTTACCTTGTTTCATATGGAACTTTGATTTGATTGTTAGTACAACACTACTTTTTATTTTCTTCTTCTTCGGCTTCTTTCGGCTTCTCCCTTCGTCAGGGGTCACCACAGCAAACTAGTTGCACGAAGACGTGGCAATTATTTTTTACACCGGATGCCTTTCTGACACAACCACAGACCACTGAGCTACCACAGCCCTCTGTGTGGAGCAGAGCTGCTATCTAGGGTTCCCGGGGGAGCAGATGATGTGGGTTAAGAGCCTTGCTCAAGGGCCCAGAGTGGGCCAGATGAGAGTGGAGACAGGTGTGACTGCTTCACTTCTCCCACCCACATATTTTTATGTTGTCGGTAACGGGGCTTGAACCGGCGATCTTCCAATTACAAACTCACGTTCTTAAACTCTGCGCCACCTCTCCCACCTACTACTTTTTATTTTTTATTACTTTTAATTGTTGTGTATTGTTTGTACTCTATATGCTGTCTGTCTAAAACAAGTCTCTCTTGAAAATGAGTCCTTGTGACTAAATGAGATTAACCTGTATAAATAAAAGTTGAATGAAAAGAAAAGAGGCTAAATGGAAGTAGTATGTTTTAATGAGACATTATTGTAGAGATTGAGATAAGATATGTTAAAACACGAGAAACCTAAACAAACAAACGTAACAATATGAGAAAGAAGCCAATAGCCTATATGCCACGGGCTTCCGTTCCAGCACCTCCACAGTCATTACACAGACGGCGCACTTCCGGTTAGCGGGAAAGACACGAACATAAATGACTAAATACAATTAATAAAACATCGGCATACACACCAATAACAACTCTATACACATATAAAACCATATAAAATTATGGCGACGTTCCCCCTACGGATAGCCGCGATAAATGTTCGCCGAAACCCCCCCGCGGAACAGCTGTTCCCACCGGTGGGCGGACACAACGGTACTCACGTGTAGTGCCGGTAGCGCGCGGCCGCTTCCCGTTTCGGGTCGTTGTCATGGTTTGCTACTAGGAGCTAACGCTAGCAACAACGGAGGTGGATGGGAACCGGAAGTGGCGGGTAGGTGTTGCATTTTGCCGGAAGTACGTCACGCCCCCCCGTGGCATATAGGCTATTGTGTGAGTCATACCATAGGGTTGCTGCACCATGTTCAGGCACACAGCATTACGTACATTTTATTAACAGTATTATTTCAATACAAACAGAAGTATAATGCTGAACTGAAAATTTTAACTAAAAACACTGCAACAACAAAACAAACAAATAAAATAAACTGGAAAAAAATGTTGAAAATTCTGCATCTGTTCCTAAGCTTTGATTTAAAAAAATAATAATTTAAAAAAAAAAATTGGGTAATAATGACTTTATGCACCAGTTCCTATAGAACTGCCATGTAGAAGTCTCCAAACTTTTACCTTTGGTGGGTTCTCGTTTTTTGTGTGCAGGAGCTCTAGAGGATTCTTCAGCTCACAGGCAGCTTCTTTATCAGTTTCCATCAAGTTTTCTTCTTTCATCATTTTCCATACTGTTGCAACAGATGCTGAAAAAAAAAACTTTACTTTCAAGACGTACGTTTCTTCCATAACAAAAGTTGCCACTGACATAAGCTGATGAGGGTTATATTTTAAAATATTGACCACTTACTTTTTTTTGTGCACTGTCCTTTTGTCTTTATCAGTGTAAAGGATCTTTGATGTGTCAGTATTAAACTGACACACTTTACCTTAATTAATTACTTATTCAGATTGAATAGTAATTCACGGGTTCTTTTTTTTCAGGTTTACCAAATGTTTCTGTGATCATTTATGATGGACAATAAACCAGAAGCCATAAAGTGACAATGAAACGTTGATTTTAGTCGGTATGCCAAAAGACACTACCTTTATTTAAAATAAATCAACTAAAATTAACACCATTACACTTGATTGACTGATTTCAATTTCTTACAAATTAAACGCATCAGCAAATTTAATTGTACACAACAGACATCAGTAATGAGTTGACATATTACTTTTTATCTGTAGGCTCTAGCTTAAAATGTAGTTTCCAGCTTAAAATGATATGGGAAAGGAGGAAATAGGAGAAGAGGAAGAAATAGTTTAAAGGAAATTAATTGTCTTGAGTATGTGACCAGAAATGACACTTTCCATCAGACTTCTGCTGAATCCCAGGTACGTTTGTAAACAGCTGACTCATTACCTTTGAGACGACAGCCTGGTAAGAGAAGACATTAGCCTTTCAGACGTACAAAGTCCTTGCAGGTCTGGTTCACCCGAGCTAGTTCGTTTACTTTCAACGTCTCCTGGGGTCCGCGTAGATCATCAGAAATAGTGTCAGCTCTTGGTTGACTTCAAGACCAGACGTTCCTTGAAGGAAAGTTCATTAAGAACTTTGAGCTTTTTTAGCTCTGTTGATTTATAACGGCATGTTATAAATTCTTGGCTGATAAGCCAGTCTTTGATTTATGACTGATGCTCAATTCAGTTAAAGAGAAAGGACATGATAGTTCTCGCTGTCTGTTCAAACTCTGCAGCGTTCCGGAAGCAAAATGCTTTTTCTAAAGTGTTGAGATTAGGAAAACAGTCTTCTGATTGGTCGTGGACCAAGAGAGGAGAGTGAAAATGTGAAGCGAAGACTTCGAGGTCAACAGAAAGTCTGTTTAGAAAAACAGAGAGAAATGTTTTGGGAGGACAAGAGACAGTGTCTAGAACTTTCGTCTACGACTTGATTCACTGTCTCAAAACAATTTAAACCAAGACTGGAAGATCATTCTGACATATAATTCAACTTTGACATAGTTCTTGACTAAGACAGGGGAAAAATATACCAGCATATTAATGATCATTCAATGACAGAGTAATTCTGAATTAACACACATTAAAAGGAAGTCATTTCTGATTGATTTGTGTCTCTTAATTCAAAATAAATGTAATAAAATAGTGTCCACTCGTCTCCTTGAGAGCTTCAAGAAAAGTGTAATGGTACAGTCACACCAAGCAGCGTTTTGAACCTCCAAAAAGCTCCTCACGCACGCAAGTGGACGCACTTGTGAATGCAGCGTGTTCAAACCTGAACGCCAGAAGCCAGAAGCTGCTGGGTGTGTGGGAGGAGCTTACCGGTATACAGAGTCCTGCGCACAGAGTCCTGCTCACTCCGCCAGGCGAGGAGCTGTTTATTTCCGTCTCTGTCGAGCAGACTTGACTGGTCGTGAAGGAATTGTCGCGAACACACAGCTACAATGAGTTTCTCTTCCATAGTCCACGACCTCGCGGGTCTTTTCTTTTTTTTCCGACAAACAATACGTCACATAGTGCGCGCGCACCCTCGTTTCCGCGTCACATAGGGACTCTCCCCCTGCCCCCTCTCTTCACCCCCCGACTGTCCCTGATTGGTTGACACACCAACCAATCAGGTAGAGTTGAGCGGCGTTTGAACGTTTGAACGGCGAAATCTTCAGCATGCTGAATGCGCGGATTGGAGGCTGAAGCCGGTTCACGTGCACGGAAAACGCTTTCCAGCACGCTCAACACGCACGTCACGTGACGCCCGACGCCAAGAAGCTGCTGGAAGCGCGTCCCCCATTGACTTTACATGTAAACTGGATGCTCCTGCTGCTGAAAAGCTGCTCGGTGTAACCACACCATAACACTCATGGTACGTCCACACCTAGCAGCGTTTCAACTTCCAAAAAGCTCGTCACGCACGCAAGTGGACGCACTGGACCCACAGTGGTGTCCAGACCAGAACGCGAAGCTGCGGCGGTGTGGCGGCGGGGGGTGTGGGAGGAGCTTACCGGTATACCGAGTTCCTCACTGCACTCCGCCAGGCAAGGAGCTTTTTATTTCTGTCTCTGTAGAGCAGACTTGACTGGTTGTAAAGGACTTGTCGCGAACACACAGCTACAATGAGTTTCTCTTCCATAGTACACGACCTTGCGGGTCTTTTCTGTGTCCCACAAACAATACGTCACATAGTTGCGCAATACCCCCGTCCCCTCGTTTCCGCGTCACATAGGGACTCTCCTCCCCCCGACTCTCCCTGATCAACCAATCAGGGAGAGTTGAACGGCGTTTGAATGTTTGAACGGTGAAATCATCAACATGTTCAAGGCGTGCTTTGGAGGCTGACGCGGGTTCACGTGCACGGAAAACGCTTTCCAGCATGCTCAACACGCACGTGACGTCCGATGCCAAGACGCGGCTGGAGGCGCGTCCCCCATTGACTTTGCATGTAAACTGGACGCTCCTGCCGTTGAAACGCTGTTAGGTGCGGATGTACCATAAGAGTTCAGAGAGATGTGAAATGGTGTAAATCCAGGTCAGACATGACGGCCTGTATCACTACACCAGTTTCAACCAGTGAATATCTCTTACTCTGGCTTCCTCACAACGTTAAACATTTGGACAAATGAACAAAGTTTCCACTGACATACCATGTGTCAATGTTGGACACAAATAAATGACACCAGTACATTGTTGTAGTGATGAGTGAAGGTATACCTTTTTATTTTTTGGACGCAGTGAATATGTGCACTTGCAAATCCTCTTTTGTGTCACACTAGTGTGCAGCAAATATTTTCCCAACTTGGATGGAAGAATGTAAAATATAGAGAAGCTACCAAAACAAACACACAAATTATAGTTTTACAAATGACATTATGCTGCAACGATTCAAGAAGGAGCTGTTGATCCATAGGTGTGCTAATGGACTAAGGAATAAATACAACTTTTTTCATACTTCATAGTTGTGTTGGTGTATTTACTTTTCAGGGTTCTGGGCAGACTTGGTCCTTATGCTCAGTTCTTAAAGACTCCTAATACCAGCAGTCAGCAGTAGACATTAAATGTCAGAGCAAATATTAGTTATTTACTAGAACTCATTTCAACCTTAAATGTAAATAACCTCAGTACTGTTCAAGACTGTTTCAGTGAACACATTTGTCTCGTTCTCTGCCAAAATGAATTTTCAGTAAGAGGTGAGTCAAAGTTTTCAACATTTTCACAAGCGTGCAAACCATTTGCTAGGGGAAATGGGGTCAAGGAGTGGTGTACGCTTTTCAAAATGAAAAATAATTATGACTGTTTTTTTGTGTCCTGTGTAACTGACGTGTTGCTTTTCTACCAAATGGCAAATATTGACACACCATCCGAGTTTGGTGAGCCTGGGTGTTCCCTACTCGGCGAGCAGTGGCTCAGCGGTGAATCCTCTCCATCTCAAAGCGTTCAGTGTAGAGACAATGCAAACAAACCACACATGTGCACAGTCGTCATTGACAGACTTACCGCACCACACTCTCAATGTCTCTGGGACTTTTGTATATGAAATAATTTTGTATAAAACGTTAATGTTTTTGGACAATTGCCATCATTGTACTGTATAGATATGTGCAACTTGCAAACCTCTGGTCCAAGAGGGAGAGAGAGAAACTCCGTAGGAGCGCACAGCCTGTTTGAGTGTCTCTGTGAGACTCGCATTCATGCTGCATTTGTTCTTATAATTAAACAATAGTATCACTAAAAGATGGCTATTTGAAGACCCCAGATTACACCACAGATATGTGTCTCCTTTTAACTTTATTTTAACTCAGATTATAGCAAAGATGTGTCTCCTTTTAACTTTATTTTATTTCCCTCCAAACTCACACAGTTCTCTCTGTGAAAGAGTCCCAGAGAGACTGTGTGAGCTGCAAAGGATGCCGGGTAACCATTTGGCAATTACTGTACGTGTGCAATGTTCATAAATGTTTACAATGTTTTGTGCTTTGGAAATGGGTTGCTCTTGTTAATGTTCTTTTAACGTTTGCTTTGGCATTTACCGGTATTTATTGGCTGTAAACTGACACCATGAGTCAGAGGTTGTTCCCACTGCAGGGAAGAGCACTTCCTGTTGGAATCACCCCTAATATTAATGAATTGTTTGGACTATCTTGCCCGCTGTGTGCACGCAACTGGACTAACAGATGAACCTGTGTTCAAACAACTGCATTCTCTGTCTTTTCCAGGGCTTTGTCTTTAGATGTATCTTCTGCTGTGACAACTCAAACTTCTTTCAGGGCTCCATGAAGTGCCATCTATTTTCTCCACAGTCAGACCTCAAGCCTGCAGAACATCAGAGAGAATCTATGAAAAATGATAAGAGGCAGATGTCTGATATCATCCTTCAATGCTTTTTTTTAAAGAAACTTTCAAAGGGTGATACCAGGACAATTTTCACATTCAGCTGGAGTTCACAGAAAATTGTGTGCAACAATCACAACAAAGGTCCTAAAAGTGTGGTGTAAATGATGGGAATATAACTAAATGCATGGTTTAAAATAAAATACTTTTTTTTTTGGTTAAAAAAGAGTAAAATAAGCATTATTTGGATTATTGAGCATGCATCAGGGTATTATTTGGATTAGTCATTTGAAATGTATCATTTTATTTAGTGTATATGCTACATATAAAACCCCAGAAATAAGAGTTACACACATTTACCCATGACATTTCTTACATAAACCTTTTATGTATCAGTTTACAAGGTGCAGAAAGTTATAACAGAGCTCCACAGAAAATAGCATGAAAGAACCGTCCACCTCTGGTCCTCCTGAAGCTGTGTGCAGGTTTAGTTTTGTCTAGAAGCCGCTCCTCTCCTAACCCCAGGTGATTTAACGTGTCTTTTTTCCTTTTATATGTAAATACAGGTAACGTCACTGAGTAAATAGAAATCTAGCCTGGTTCAAACCAGACCCTGCTGTCCTTCACTTCGCTTCAGACAAGGTGAAGGGAAATGAGAATTGAGCGGAGCTGTGCAGGAAGGCGAGGGCCAGGCTAATAGAAATCCTTTGAATGACCATGTTATCTTCCTCTATATATTCTGTCACAAAGATTGCCTCAGCAACTTGCTTTTTTCACAGCAAACTCCATGTTGGCAGCGGGTCACGTAGCAGGTTATGCTGTGAATGAATCGCTCTGATTTTTATTTCAGCGTCTTCATCTTCCTTTTATTGGAACAACGGCCTCCAAGACAACAAAAATGGGCAACTTGGAAACAGAATAATTTTATGTTGAAGCAGAATTATCTTCTGTGGTTTAATTACTTGATTAAATTAACTTTAAAATTAGTTTGGACGTAGACTGAAAGAAACAAATAAAACCCATGAGTCTGGTTTGGCCTTCCATTTAAAGTTGTGAATTAGAATTTTAACTGAATTTGTGTTTTGTCCTGTTTTTATCTGATTCTGAGCATGTACAAAACCCCACTGGTTTGTTTTTTAGTTAAAAGTTTTTCTTTCCATTTTCATTCTCTTTCTCCAGATGGGAAATGCCTCTGAAATATTTCTGTTTGTGTCTCGAATATCAAAAAACTATGACTTCCTCATGGGAACTATCTACACCATTTTTGGTAAGTGAATTTTTCCTCACTTCTTAAATATTCATGTGTGAAGTTAAAACACCCAGCTCTTTCTTCTGTCTTTTAGGCGTGCTATCTGTGCTGGGTAACGGGATCCTGCTGTTTGTGGCTTATAGAAAAAAGTCCTCCCTGAAACCAGCAGAGCTCTTCGTTGTGAATCTGGCCATAAGTGATCTGAGTATGACTGTAACTCTGTTTCCTCTGGCAGTTCCTTCAGCCTTGGCACACAAGTGAGTCACCTTTGGCCATTTATTTTTAATTCAGTTTATCTTTTGTCTTCCAAAAACATTATAGGTTGCAGTAGTCCTTTGATACTTAGCGGTTCAACTTACGTGGATCACTCTTTAGCGGATGTTCAATGTAAGATTTTACACGACACAAGATTGGCTGCTTGATGGAAGGCAACCAACCAGAGCATTGTGCTGAGGGGTGGACTGGGAGCACCAGGACATTTCCCAGTGGCCTGACCCACTTATGCCCCTTTTCCACTTGGTGGCCCGGGTCGGATGTGACGTCATATTTGCGTGCCAAACGCGCGTTGGACAGCATTTCCACCTCACAGATGCGCGGCGCCGCGCCAAGATTCCGGACTCATCTCAGAGCAGGGTCCAGGCCGGCTGGCCCCGAACCGTGGGGAGGAGGCTGGACTGAGTTTGAGGAAGTGGCTGCCGCGAGGGAGCAAACACCGAAGGACTTTACAAGATTAACATGGTAAAAACAATTATTTGTATTTAAAATTATAGCAAACATGTGTCTTAAGCCGAACTATTCCTTAATAATTTCACGTTGTTGTCAAAACGGCAGGATTTAAAAAAGTAGTTTCGCCATGTGCGCACGTGAGCCGGCTTTATTTCTATCGATCGGCGTTCTTTCTTTTAATGTAGCTAAATAAAAGCTTAAAAAATATATTTCATAGCTGGCTTTATACCACGAGGGTTCCTCAGGTTAACAAGTCCTTAATAATGTCACGTTGTGGTCAAATCTGCTGGATTTAAATAGATTTGTTTTGACTACTTCCAAACCTGTCACATGTGCTACAAAAATAAATCGTAAAAAATCGAATTTTAATTCAAATAACTCCAACAGCTTACAGTATGCACATAAACATGTAGTGATTACACTATGTTGGTTTGAAAAATATCTGCTTTGTGGTTTCTGAGATATAAGATATGTGTTAAATACTAGTAGAAAAAAAAGAAGCCAGGTCGACACACTTATGTCTATAAAAAAATCGAATTTTAATTCAAATAACTTCAACAGCTTACAGTATGCACATAAACATGTTGTGATTACACTGTGTTGGTTTGAAAAATATCTGCTTTGTGGTTTCTGAGATATAAGATATGTGTTAAATACTAGTAGAAAAAAAAGAAGCCAGGTCGACACACTTATGTCTATAAAAAAATCGAATTTTAATTCAAATAACTTCAACAGCTTACAGTATGCACATAAACATGTTGTGATTACACTGTGTTGGTTTGAAAAATATCTGCTTTGTGGTTTCTGAGATATAAGATACGTGTTAAATACTAGTAGAAAAAAAAGCTAGGTCGACACACTTGTGTCTATAAAAAAATCGAATTTTAATACAAATAACTCCAACAGCTTACAGTATGCACATAAACATCAGTGGTGTCAAAAGTATTCACATTCATTACTCAAGTAGAAGTATAGATACTGGGATTTAAAAATACTTCTGTAGAAGTAGAAGTATCAACTCTAGCTTTTTACTCAAGTAAAAGTAAAAAAGTACTGGTTTCAAAACTACTTAAAAGTATAAAAGTAAAAGTAGCGTAAGAAAAAGCAACAACAAAGACAAATGCTTAGGCCGCACCACACATACTATTGTATACAACCCCACCTCCCCCACAAAAATCATTTTTTTTAGACTAGATTATATTATATTGTTAATGTTGAAAAACTAGGGGTGCACTAAGCTACCTGTCTTAACTGCATATATGCCCATTGAAAATAGACACATTTAAATGCAAATTTAAATATATTAAAATAACCATATAGGGGTATTATTGAGCATTACCATATGTTTCATGGAGTCACAATGTGACTGTAATTACTCTTCCTGGCCGCTATAGAGGCGCTGTTGACTCTTAAGGCCGCGTTGACTACCGCTAATTCCGTTAGCTTGAAAACGAAGACGGTGAAAAATCAACTTTTGGGATGAGTTTTAGCCTGGATGTGACAATCGCTTAAACAAACGTTCTGTTAAGAAAATAATCGATGTGTTTAAAATGTTTAGAAAAGGTTCTGTGAACTTTTAGATATTAAATGCACCGGACTTTTTCCTTTTTTTCTATCTGGCTGACGTCACTACGTCGATGTGTCGTTTGTGTTGCATTTAGGGACGTGCGTGCAGTCGGACGTTTGTGTTCTCCCGAAGTCTAAACGCTCTAAAACCCCTTTAAATATCTCAAAACACCGCGGTTAAACAGTTTCTGACGATATTTCATGCATAGAACGAACAAGTCAGACAATCTGTCAGTATTGTGCTAACAAAACTGAAATTTGACGACCAGCACCGCGTGTCACGTGATCGCTTTGAATCGATCACAGCACATAAACAGACGCCATGAACGTAGCGTCACCTTATCACAAATGTAGATTCTTTTTCAACTCATAAGACGCTTAAATGCACCCCAAAAATTCTGTAAACGTATCGTTTCACATCCGAACAGTTATACCAAGCTGCGCCCAGTAAAAATAGCTCAATAAATGTCGCCCACACGGACTTTTCCCGTATTTAGCAACACGTCAGAGCTAATGGACCGAGTCAGAACCTCGATCCGACAGCTTCAGACACTATTATTCCTGCTTAAAATGTAACGAAACTTTCAGCTTACCTCAATACGGCAAAATGAAAGAAAAGTAACGAGGCTATTTTTAAAAAGTAAGGAGTAGAAAGTACCAGTAATTGCGTGAAAATGTAAGAAGTAGAAGTATAAAGTAGGCTGAAAAATAATTACTTTACTAAAGTATAGATAACTAAAATTTGTACTTAAGTAAAGTAACGAAGTATTTATACTTCGTTACTTGACACCTCTGATAAACATGTAGTGATTGTGTTGATTTGAAAAATATCTGCTTTGTGGTTTCTGAGATATTTGATATATGTATATATATCTTACATATATCTTATAAAATATATCTACATATAAAACAGTTTCTAGACTGAATTACCGGTAACCATGTTTTTCTTTTTTTTACAGTTAAGACGAAGAAGTCAACACCAGAATTTATCAACTTGTGTCTTCTGGAGGAAGCCCATGAGACAACAGGAAAAAAATCATTTAGGTGGATGCAGTATTTATTTTTGTGCTTTTTTCACTTCTTAGTTTTCATAATAAACATTTTATTTCTTAAGTGGTGTCATTGAACAATAATTTCCTAAACATATTTTACAATGTTAAGTGTGTACAGTATAGTGTTTGTTTAAAAACATACTGGAAGTTAAGAATATTTTCCATTTGCATTTGACCTTTAAAGAATCATAAGAAAAAGATTATTAGATTTGAACAGCCCTCCATCCATCCATCCATCCATCCTTCCTGATGTCGTGTCATGAGTAGTGCAGCAGCTTTTGCCAGGATGCACAGACGTCAACATGAACCCATCCATCCATCCATCCATCCTGATGTCGGGTTGTGGGTGCAGCAGCTTTTCCAAGGATGCACAGATGTCAACATGAACCCATCCATCCATCCATCCATCCTGATGTCGGGTTGTGGGTGCATGAGTAGTGCAGCAGCTTTTCCAAGGATGCACAGACGTCGCCATCAACCCCGATGAAGCTGTTCTTGGATGCCCAAACGAGTTTCCTGATCAACAAACATTTAATTATTAATACTTTGTTTTTACGTTTAAAGAAACATGCTTTTAATGTTTATGGGACAGTTTAAACCAAATTATCCATTTGCATTTGACTTTGAATTATCCCTGACAAAATATTACCGTTTAAATTTAATGAAATACAAACATTTAATATTACAGGGCCAATTGAAACCTAATTAATTCCTAATCTGTACCTTACTGTAAAAATAGTTTAACTGATTACAGGGCAGTGTGATCAATGTGTTAAGCAATGTTGTTATAAATTCCCTAATATTTCTGTATTGTTTTGTTCAGGCATCTTGTTGGACAGCTAATTCTTATTTGTTAGACAGCTAATTCGTATTTTACGTCAGGCATCTTTTTAGACAGCTAAGGGGTCCTTGGGGATATAAATAGCTGAGCAGAAAGCCGTTGGTTTTATAGCCGTTGATGTTTTCTATCGTTGATGCCTGTCTGCGTTTGTGACAAAGGTGAGCTTAATGCACTTTAATGAGCGCTAATTTCTTCTTTTCATATATAAATGGGGTGGCGATTTTGGCGCAAATATGAGACAGCCCAAAGAAATGTTTATTTCATGTTTAAGGTTCTGTCTTGTTGTAATATTAAGGGTAAGCTAAGCTATTTGTTAGCATGTTCTCATTTTAGCCGTTTTCTGTTATTTCAGATACCAGACAGACAGAAAAAGGGACAGTTAATGCCAGTTACTTTCAGTTAGGAAGAATTTACAGCTCAGAAAAGGAAACTGCATGCTGTAAACGAACTGGTCAGTTAATTAAACTCCAAGAAAAACACCATCTTGCTGTGTCAGGACTCACTCTCTGATCGGAGTGTCTGTGTGGATGAAGTGCTCCAGCTAAACTCCTCAAAAATCAACATACAGTCCTAACTCTCCACAACATTTGGTCCTTCTGAGCCGGATTACTTCACTCATATCAGCAAAATGGACACATCAAGATTAACAGAACGGCCACGACAGCTACCAGCTCACCTCCAGGACTACCAAGTTCCTCAGTCACTAATGTCTTATGCTGCCCCTCATCAGGATGACAATCTAAGTGCCAGTGCACAGCAGCTGCAGTCACTCAGCCTGCAGACCAAGTCTGCTATTCAAGATGGCCAGCTGTTTTCAGCACTCGGGTTCTCACAGCGTCATTTCCCAGCGGCGGCAGTCGATAAGACAAGCCAGTATAACACAATATCTACGTTATACCAACCAGCCTATCAGATAATTAATCCTGTGACTACAGCTGTAAATGCTCAACAATACCAGCACAATTATACAGGTCCAGCCCATACAGAATACCAGCCACATCCAGCTGTGTCAACACCAG
>JBBPBX010054024.1:0-10712 GCA_038048925.1 Garcialebias charrua
TGCTGAATATTTTTTAATCTTGCTGCTCAGCACCGTGTTGTCCCTCTGCACCGTTTCAAATTCTCTCTCCATCTCCAATGCCATTTCTTGGGCCACAGTACCAAAGTAGGCCACATTTAGAAAACCAAGGATTGTGTGGGGCTCTGTTAAGCAGGAAAGGACCTGAAGCTCCTCTTTGAGGGCTTGGGTCAGACATGGGACTGCATTGCAGAAACCTGTAGCCACCCTGTCAAAGCCAGTCTCACCACCTGGGCTGGAGCACAAGCTTGAGTGGAGAATGCGCACCACAAACTTGCATTTTAGGGCCTGTAAAAACAAATTTAAAATAATAAATATGTTATGTCAAACTACTAGTATGCAGTGTAACACAGCTCATGACTTTACTGTTGTCTATTATGTAATATTTACTTGTGGAGGCCTGTAATACTGTGTTTCAGGTTGTTGTTGTTTTATTGACAATACATTTTCAATTAATCTTTCCATTGTGCAACAAAACTTGCTGCTCTAAACATTTAAAGTAGTGCTTAATTTCCATCCATCATCCATCTGTCCATTCATCCATCCATTATCTTTACCCGCTTCTTCCTTTATGGGTCAAGGGGGCCACTGGTGCCCATATCCAGCAGTCGCTGCGCACTCTGGATAGGCTGCAAGTCCATCAGTGGGCCACATAGAGACAAACGAGACAATCAACCATTCACTCTCTCACTCACACCTAGGGACAATTTAGAGTTACCAATCAGCCTAACATGCATGTTTTTGGTCTGTGGGAGGAAACTGGAGTACCCAGAAAAAAAACCATGAAAGGAGAGAACATGCAAACTCCATCCAGAAAGGCCCCTGGCTGGGATTTGAGCTGGCAACCATCTCACTGCCAGGCTCTACCAACTGAGCGATCATGCTGCTGCTTAATTTACTAATAAAAAATAATTTTTTCAAGATATTTATTTTTATTTTTTATAATATTAGAGTTACTACACCTGGTAATCTGTGAGAACCTCACACTCAGGATAAAGGAACGACAATTGCTGAAGACAGTGGACCCGTTCAGGAATAGTCAAAGTGGAAATTTGTTGGGATCCAGGAGGTTGCGGGCTGTGAAATGACAGCCGGTCCATCAGATAGCGTCGCAGCTGGAGACGCACAGCATCCCACGCTTCCTGAATCTATAGGGAATAATTCAATGTCAATACAATGCCATCATTTTAGGTACCAGTACAAGTACAAGCATGGCACATGAAGCTAATTAAATCCTCATTTCAGTACATTTAGCAGCTAAATTAAAAATTATATCACTCAAATGAGCATTGCAACACAAAATTGAATCAAAAGTAGGGAAATACCTCCAAAGAAGAGTCATCTCTGACTGTATGCAATGTGTGGACAGAGGAGTTGGACATTTGAGGATGAAGGCAGGACGTTGAAGAGGAAGAAGAGGGTGTACACGGAAAGCAAAAGCCACACTGAGCAGTCAGGTTCATCAGGAGCTCAAGTGTCACCTCTTCTTTTGCTTCTTCATCTGATCTAAGGTACTGTTGCTAAAGAAACAGAAAAACATCAGAGTACTGGTAACTGAACAAATTTGAACATATGGCACAATGCAGCACAAAGCAGAACTGTGTTGCTTCTGTATAATTAAACAAAGACTTTCAGTACACATTTTTACCACAGTTCATTGTCTGCCTGATATGAATGGGGTTCCAAGCACAAAGATAATCATGTTTTACACAAAATGTCAGCATTCCTAACTAAATACATAAGGTTTTCAAAGACAGTTTGTTAGTCTTATTATTTATCTGGTTAAAAATATATATTAAAAAAAATACTGAAGTATAAATATCTGGTCAAGTTTCCGGGGGGGCTGCAGGCATTGTACTGTAAAAGCACACTTGCTGTTAAAAGGCCTTGTGCTGTTTAAAGATGTGCCTGTCTTTTAATTGGCTAAGTATGATCCTGTAGGGCCAGTCAATCTTTCTGTAGGAACAAATGTGTTTGATAATGAAACTTTTTTTTTTATTCAAAACTTCAAAAGCATCACATTTGTGATAATAAACACAATCAGTCAGTGTCAAGGTTAACCTGACAATTTACCAAAGCTCTGAAGAAGTTCATGAGCTCCTGATGTCCGGTGGTAACAGGCTTCACATTGTTTTGTGCTCTAATGTTGAACCACTGCAGGACCTCAGTTGAACTCATCGGAGAACTTCCTGTTCTAGGTTCTCCGACTTTGAACTGGAGATCCCTCAGCTGTTGTTCAAGACTGTGAAAAGGAGACATTTATAAAGACTGAGAAAATAGTTCAACTTTGAAGAAAATCAGAGTTACTTTAAAGATTATGCATGAAACGTTGTGCCTATTCTGCAAATGGTGAATTTTAACAACATAAGGATACAAAATATAGAATAAGCATGTCACGATAACAAATTATGCTGGGCGATTAATTGTCCCAGAAATTACAGTGATAAACGATAACGTTGTTTGAAATTTGACAATAATTATTGCCAAATTTAAGAAGGAAATTTTTGTTAATTTGTTTTGCATGTAGTAATTTTTTTGACCACCACATGGCAGTATAAGACTGTTTGAACCGAAGGATGGATAGTGAGGGAGCGAGCAGCGTAAGGGAAACCCCTTGATGCCGTCTCTCTTTGGTTCTCAAAAAGGCGTACGCTCGGCATGGTTTGAGCTCTTTAGCATAGCATTTTTCACACAAAGCTTTTAATAAAGAATCAGTAAACAAGTTCTCAGCTTCTTTTTGCAGAGAAAAACAACTTTTTACATGAAGGGACAGGTTTCAACTGTGAACTGTAGAGATTCAACAAGACAGAGATTTTTTCCTGAGGTCGGCCTTTTAGCTCAGCTCATAGCTTAGCTTCTCAGCTTAGCTGCTTTTAATAATAATAATAATAATGTCTTTTTCTGTCATCTGTGTATGTTTCCCATACACAGACGAAATTCGTCTCTGCATTTAACCCAACCACCACCAGGTGGTGCAGTGAGCAGCCAGAAAGCGCCCGGGGAGCTGGAGAATTAGGTGTGCACTCATAGACACCCCAAGGTGTGTAGTGGCCGGGGCGCGAACCCGCGTCCTTCGGGTCCCAAGTCGGAAGCCCTGCCACTACACTTAACGATACACAAATCCGATTTTGGACGGTAAAAATGGATTTTAAAGAGAAAAAAGAAAGGGAGGGGTCAGTGAAGAGCACCGAGTTGAGCTTTTTGTCATCCAGTGTCTTCAGTAGAAAGAAACACAAAGAAACGATAAAGCTGATAAATAACAATGAGGTCTATATTTTTCAATCATGAAATTAATTGATTTATTGTTCATGGCGACAGGCCTAAAGATTTATTTAAAAAAACAAAATTAAAAAAACATCATAGCGCTCAACAATTGTCTGGATCAAACTGACTAATCACTACCATCTTATTTTTATCTGAGAGAAAACCATTTAAAGTTGGACTGACTATGGAAAAAGTCCACTGTCAGTTTCTGGTAAAACAGTGTCCTCAATGGGGAGTCTAACTCACTCAGTCAAACATACCCAAGTAAAGACAAGATACCGCATTATACAAACATGTACCGGTAGACACAAAACTGAAGATACACACACATCAAATCAACACATTCAGGTCTCCCTCCCTCTCACTCAGCGACTACTGAGAGAAGACAGATATAGAAGCATCAACAGTAATGAACACAGACACCGATATATCAGTGTGAGAGAATGCGCTAAGCATCTGGTATGAAGTGGCATTACAGGCATCGGCAGGCATCTGAGATACACACTTTTTGCTATCTCATGTCTTACTCGCTCCCTTGACACACACATATACACAAACATCGTTCTTTTGATGTTAACAGACAGCATCAGCTATTCAGTTTCCTCTTTAATATGACAGATTAGAAATGACATCTTTGGGCTCGACATGTTTAGTCATTTCCATGCAAATCAATGCATATATATACTTGGATGCAGGAAGGTGTCTGAGTGTGTGTGAGTGTGCAAAAATGTGTATGCCAGCATACCTACATAATTAAACTATAGTTCAGGGTGAAGGCTGCTGCTGTGTTCACATGCGGCTGTGCATTGACTGATGCAGATGTACACAAAGTTCCACAAATGAGTGTATATAGAAGAACATGACACTGTATCTAAAATGATTAATTAGATGATCCATTGCTTAATGGACATGAATCAATAGAGAAATAAAGTTAGGAAAATCCATAAAAGACGGCTTTTGTTTCATTTTTTTGAAGGTTGAATTTAATTGCGTCCGTGAAACCATGAGCACTTGTCATAACATCTTAACAGCAAAGATGGTTTCCCAGGACAGTCTGGTTAAAGAAATAAGAGAACTGAAAGAACTGGTAACTAACAAAGACAAGATAATTGCTGATTTAGAACAAAAAATAGAGGATTTAGAACAATTTACAAAGCAAGACAACGTGGTCATCTCAGGACTTGATGTTAGTAAGTGTCGGACACATCAAAGAGCTAATAACAATGATCCAAGTGAGTATGAATCTCAGGAAGAACAAGGGACTCTGGAGGAACTTGTAGTTAATTTCTTACAGGACATGAACATGGAAATAAACTATGAGGACATTTCATTCTGTCACACCCTGCCCAATAATTCACCAAGATTCAAACCGTCAGTGGTCGTTAAGTTCATTAGCAGGAATACTAAAAACTATGTTATGCAAAATAGAAGAAATCTGAACGGAACAGACGTTTACATAAATGAACATCTTACCAAAAAAAATGGAAAAATTGCAAAAGAAGCAAGGTGGTTAAAAAACAAAGAAAAAAAATAGCATCAACATGGACTAGAAATGGATACGTCTTTATCAAAGCAAAGGAAGGGTCTCAGCCTAAAATGATAAAAGAGCTGACGGATCTGGATGAATTCAAGAGATGAAAAATTACAAATCAATGAAACAACTCACAATCAAAATGGATAAAATATACGGTGAAATGAACAAATACATTAGAACATGACAACATACGAAGACTCAGAACCTAAAATATATAATGTTGAAAATGTGATTGATGCAAATTTTTTTCCTGTAATAAATGATAGCGAATATTATAATGAAGAGCAGTTTAATGACATCAATATATCAAATGGAGTTCTCTCCATTATTCACTTTAATAGCAGAAGTATAAATGCAAACATATCCAAAATAACAGATTACTTAAAACAATTAAATAGAACTTTTACGATAATAGCGTTGTCAGAGACATGGCTTAATGATGATAACACTAGTAATATTCACATCGAGGGGTATGAATTATATCATATGAACAGAAATAATAAAAGAGGTGGTGGTGTCGCACTATTTGTCAATAATGAAATAAAATGTAAATTAAATAATGAAATGTCAATAATAGTTGATAATATTATGGAAATGATAACAATAGAAATTATAAACAAAAACGATAAAAACATAATAATAAGTTGTGTATATAGATCACCAGGAGCAAATATAGAAATATTCACTGATAAAATCTTGGAACTAATGGAGAAAAGTTTTAATAAAAATATTTTCTTGTGTGGAGACTTTAACATTGATATGGGAAATAAAACAGATTCAAATAACATAAGCACATTTATAAACTCAATGTACAGTTTAAATATGTATCCATTGATATCAAAGCCAACAAGAATTACAACTCATAGTGCTACAATAATTGATAATATTTTCACAAATATAACAAATGGGGATGTGATTGGTGGTATCTTAACGACCGACTTAAGTGATCATTTACCAGTTTTCACAATATTTAAAAATGATCAAAATATCACAAAAGCAGACACAACGAAGAAAAAAATCATAAACACATCAAAAAAAGTTTTGGAAAAATTGAAAGAGGATCTGGATAAACAAGACTGGAATGATGTGTATGTTGATGATGCGAACAGGGCATATGATGAGTTTATGAATATCTTGGAAACCCTGTATGAAAAGAATTGTGTGCAAACAAATTACACAAAGAGAAATACGAATGATCAACCATGGATGACAAAAGGGTTAAGAAATGCATGTAAAAAAAAGAATTATTTGTATTCATGTTTCTTGAAATTGCGAAGTCAGAGCGCAGAAGAAAAATATAAAAAGTATAAAAATAAATTAGTAGGGATTATAAGGAAACATAAGAAAGAATATTATAGTAAATTATTAGATAAAACTAATGGTGATATGAAAGCAACATGGCGAGTAATGAATGGTGTACTGAAGAATCATAAAGCAAAAACTGGTATTTCAAAATATTTTGTAAAAGACAACGATGAAGTTCATGATGAAAATGAAATTGTAAATGGATTTAATCAATATTTCGTGAATGTTGGATCAAGCCTTGCAGCTAAGATACCAAAAGTAGATAAAAATATGATCCACTCAATTACAGGTTGTGCAAATAGTATTTTCCTAAATGGAACTAACAAAGAGGAAATAATGAATGTAGTAAAACATCTTACAGACAAGAGATCGAAAGACTGGGTGGACATGGATATGATGTTTGTAAAGGACATAATGAGTCATGTTATTGAGCCGTTCACATACATATGTAACTTATCATTTTCAACAGGAATTTTTCCAGATAATATGAAAGTAGCTAAGGTCGTTCCTCTTTTTAAAAATGGTGATAAATGTGTATTCAACAATTATAGACCTATATCCTTGTTACCACAGTTTTCAAAAATTCTTGAAAAACTATTTGTAAACAGACTAGACCAATTTATAGATAAACAAAATATTCTAAGCAGCAGTCAGTATGGGTTTAGATCAAAAAACTCTACATCAATGGCTCTCATGGAATTAATGGAACAAATAACTACTGCTGTCGATCAAAAACAACACTGTATCAGTATCTTTGTTGATTTAAAAAAAGCATTCGATACTATTGATCACACCATTCTCCTTGAAAAACTGAACAAATATGGTATTAGAGGACCAGCATTACAGTGGGTATCTAGCTACTTAAAAAATAGGAAACAATTTGTACAAATAAATGATGTAAGATCTGACCTCTGTAATATCACATGTGGAGTTCCTCAAGGCTCTGTACTTGGACCAAAGCTTTTTATTTTATATGTGAATGACTTGGTAAATGTGTCAGGACTCCTTAAATGTGTACTTTTCGCAGATGATACCACTTTTTTCTGTTCAGGTGAAGATATAGAACAAATGTTAGAATTGATAAAGACAGAATTTGTCAAGATACAAACTTGGTTTAAAATAAATAAATTATCATTAAATCTAGAGAAAACTAATTACATGATATTCGGTAATAGAAAGAAAACTGTCGATGTTCCACTCAAAATTGAGGATGTTGAGATTTGTAGAGTGAATGAGGTGAAGTTTTTGGGTGTTATCATTGATGACAAACTGACATGGAAACAACACATAAATTCTGTAAGAATAAAAATAGCTAAATCGATAGCAGTACTGTACAAAGTCAGAGACCTATTGAATGATAAAGCTCTGTATTTGTTGTATAACACAATCATTGTTCCACACTTAATCTATTGTATTGATGTTTGGGGGAATGCGTGTAAAACAATCACAAAGCCTATTTTTGTATTACAGAAAAGAGCTGTAAGAATTATCACTAGAAAGCATTACCGTCATCCATCAAGTACATTATTTTATCAACTAAAATTACTGAAGTTCCATGATTTGGTAGACTATAATATTTTATCAGTTATGTATAGAGCTCAAAATAATGCATTACCTTTAAATATCCAAATGCACTTTGTTAAAAGACAAAGTTGTTATAATCTTAAGGGAACAGAGTTGTTTGTAAAACCACAATTCAGAACCAGTTTGAAGGGACGTTCTACCTCAATTCAGGGAATTAGATTATGGAATGGCTTGGAGAATGTAGTTAAAAATGCCAAGTCAATGTTTACATTTAAAAAAATGATCAAAACAAATATGTTAAAAAAATATATGTGAAATAACGTAATGTGTATTGTATTAGTTAGAAAATTAGAAAGTGTTAGTCATTTTGTACTGTATTAGTATTAGTTAGAAAACTAAAAAGAATTAGTCATTTTGTACTGTTGGTTGAAGAATATTATTGTTTAACCTGATTGTTGGAAAAAGTTGGTTGAAGATTATTATTGTTTACATGGTTTGACTACTGTTGTTTAATCTGATTGCTGGAGATAAGGGGCAGATATAATAAGATTTATTCTTCTTTCTGCCACCTTTCATTTTTTTACATTTTGTACACTATCATTATGAGATTGCCTTGTATTGTTTCTTTTGTAAAAAAATGAACAAATTTAATAAACATAAACATAAACATAAACATATTTAAAATTACGACCCCCCCCCCCAAAAAAAAAGCTCAAGTTTTGTTCACAAGGTAATAATGTTTTAATTTGTTTAATTTGTTCACAAGGTAATAATAATACTGGTGTTAGAAATATGCTGCTCTGATCAATGGTCTAAAACCTTTGCTGTCCCCTCAGAGTTTCAGACCAATTTGGTCAGATCCAGTTTAGACAGAACTGTTTTCGGTACTTGTATGTTTTCAAATATGTTTACGAATATGTTGACGTTCTTCCTGGCAGTGACGAGGATGGATAAGATTAGGAATGAGATCATCAGAGTTACAGCACATGTTGAACAACTGGGAGATAAAGTTAGAGACCAGACTGAGATGGTTTGGAAATGTCCAGGGTATTAGTAGAAGGATGTTAGAAATGCAGCTGCCAGGAAAAAGATAAAGAGGAGATACTGTATATGGATGCCGTTAGAGAGGACATGGAGGAAGTTGGAGTAAGGACAGAGGATGCAGAGGACAGAGTGAGATGGAGGAGGATGACTTGCTGTGGAAATCTCTGAAGAGGGAACAGACAAAAAAACGGTTTTCAGTTTTTCTCTTTGGATGTCAATTTCTGTCAGAGTCCGCAGATTGTTCACTTTTACCATGTGAATGTTACAACAGGCCCGAAAATGTCGTGACAATGGTGAACATTGTTATCTTTGGAGAACAGACTTTAAAACTGTACTCTGCACATACCTGGAAGAAAACACGTTATAAGTGAAGCAAAATGTCATGGAAATGCCAACTTTTTCAAGCTAATTAAAATAAAATGGCATTTATTTAATTTTACTGCCAATTACACACACTCATGGGAAGATCCCCTGTACAGTCATTCACAATTTAGAGATTTACCGATTACTCACAAATCGGCTAAATTAACCATCATTTGTACGTGCATTTTTTTTCCTTTGGCAGTCTGATGTTTCTTTCTTTACCTCCAGATGAGAACAAATAATAAGAAATAGGATGTAAAAACAGGTACCTCAGATTTTCACGGCTTAGATTGTGTGCAATTAATATTTCAATAATCTGTCCAGTATAATATGCAGAGACCACATCAACTGGAATGTAATAAATACGCATTTCCTCAGACTGTTGCATGAATATTTAAACATCATTTTATATTTAATGTGTTTATCATTTGATGTTAGCCAGTTGTGTGCTTGTGAGCTAAGGTTGTCATGTAGTTGACCAAAAGATAGAGACCGTCATTGTAAAGAATTTGCTTAATGGAAAATGTATCTCATATTAAATCAAAAATCAAAACATCACACAATCTGAATGAGATGTTTGGACTTGGTGTCATCTTTCTCCACTCTTTCCTCTTCTCCCTCTGCCTCCTGACACGTTTCCCACCTCATGGTCTTTGACTAACAGATTTCCGCCGGCACCCTGTTTGTCAACCGGTGGAGGTCATCGTTAACCCGGGCCTCAACCGATCCGGTATGACGTTGCTTAGATGAGCTCGCATTGTTAGTTTTAGCAGAAGTTTTTTTTTACATTGGATACCCTTCCTGATTCAACCCTCACCGTTTACTCAGGCTTGGGACCAACTTACTGCCTTGTGCTCCCTAGTGGCTGGTTCAACTGGACAATAGAAAATAGTAGAAATTAGTTTGGCTTCACATCAAAATTTCTTGTCCCCAATACCGTCATCAACAGAGATTGGGAGTGGGGTGCAGTCAGCTACTCTGATATACTGTAGATCAACAAGAGTCTTTGCCATGGGGCAATGCCCACCCTTAAAATAATTGGTGGCCCATACTGCCCTCCTTTGATGAATTCCAAGGTTGTGTTTGGTGTGCACTTTGATTTCCCCTAGTTATTTAGAATTAGTAGATTATAAACATAAAAACAAATATTATTTATGGTAAATGGAGCTTATTTATATAGCACTTTCCAGCCCCCTATGAGGGGCCCCAAAGCACTTTACAATACCAACCATCCACCCATTCATGCACACATTCATACACCGGTAGCGGCAGACTGCCATGCAAGGTACCATCCAGTCCTACCGGGAGCAACTCAGGATTAAGTGTCTTGCCCAGGGACACAACAACACATGGTGTGGGGAACCAGGATTTGAACTTCCAACCTTCCGATCGGGGGACGACTGCCATTACCACTACGCCACGGCCGCCCCCATTTATAAACAATTAAAATATTTTGGCTGCTTCCTTCTTTACGATTGCCACAATGAGCAAACTCACATGAAACATTTGACAAATGTACCACGGGATACCCTGACAGACACAAGCTGGGCTCGAAGCCTCAACCTTGGGATTATAAAACCACAGCATTGACCTCCAAATCACAACAGCTATCTTTCTCCCTAAACAATTAGGAGTAAAAAATTGTATGTATATATATATA
>JBBPBX010054026.1:6842-23624 GCA_038048925.1 Garcialebias charrua
TGTGTGTGTTTTTGTGTGTGTTTGTGTGTGTGTGTGTTTTTGTGTGTGTGTGTGTGTCAGACGCTGATCATGGAGACGAGACACGCTGACGGCACCTGGCCAAGCTCCAGACCTCAGATCATGTAAGAACAGTTTGTTTGTTGCGGTGGTGGATGTGTCACATGAGGTTCCAGCTTTGAAAAAAAGTAAACATCAGCTGTCACCTGCCACTCCAGCTTTGTAAACAAGTAAACATCAGCTGTCACCTGCCACTCCAGCTTTGTAAACAAGTAAACATCACCTGTCACCTGCCACTCCAGCTTTGTAAACAAGTAAACATCACCTGTCACCTGCCACTCCAGCTTTATAAACAAGTAAACATCACCTGTCACATGACTCCAGCTTTGTAAACAAGTAAACATCAGCTGTCACCTGCCACTCCAGCTTTATAAACAAGTAAACATCACCTGTCACCTGCCACTCCAGCTTTGTAAACAAGTAAACATCACCTGTCACCTGCCACTCCAGCTTTATAAACAAGTAAACATCACCTGTCACATGAGGTTCCAGCTTTGTAAACAAGTAAACATCAGCTGTCACCTGCCACTCCAGCTTTGTAAACAAGTAAACATCACCTGTCACCTGCCACTCCAGCTTTATAAACAAGTAAACATCACCTGTCACATGCCGCTCCAGCTTGGTAAACAAGTAAACATCACCTGTCACCTGCCACTCCAGCTTTATAAACAAGTAAACATCACCTGTCACATGAGGTTCCAGCTTTGTAAACAAGTAAACATCAGCTGTCACCTGCCACTCCAGCTTTGTAAACAAGTAAACATCACCTGTCACATGAGGTTCCAGCTTTGTAAACAAGTAAACATCACCTGTCACCTGCCACTCCAGCTTTATAAACAAGTAAACATCACCTGTCACCTGCCACTCCAGCTTTATAAACAAGTAAACATCACCTGTCACATGCTGCTCCAGCTTTATAAACAAGTAAACATCACCTGTCAAATGCCACTCCAGCTTTATAAACAAGTAAACATCAGCTGTCACATGCCACTCCAGCTTTATAAACAAGTAAACATCACCTGTCACCTGCCACTCCAGCTTTATAAACAAGTAAACATCACCTGTCACCTGCCACTCCAGCTTTATAAACAAGTAAACATCACCTGTCACATGCCACTCCAGCTTTATAAACAAGTAAACATCACCTGTCACCTGCCACTCCAGCTTTGTAAACAAGTAAACATCACCTGTCACCTGCCACTCCAGCTTTATAAACAAGTAAACATCACCTGTCACCTGCCACTCCAGCTTTGTAAACAAGTAAACATCACCTGTCACCTGCCACTCCAGCTTTATAAACAAGTAAACATCACCTGTCACATGAGGTTCCAGCTTTGTAAACAAGTAAACATCAGCTGTCACCTGCCACTCCAGCTTTATAAACAAGTAAACATCACCTGTCACATGAGGTTCCAGCTTTGTAAACAAGTAAACATCACCTGTCACCTGCCACTCCAGCTTTGTAAACAAGTAAACATCACCTGTCACCTGCCACTCCAGCTTTATAAACAAGTAAACATCACCTGTCACATGCCGCTCCAGCTTGGTAAACAAGTAAACATCACCTGTCACCTGCCACTCCAGCTTTATAAACAAGTAAACATCACCTGTCACATGAGGTTCCAGCTTTGTAAACAAGTAAACATCAGCTGTCACCTGCCACTCCAGCTTTGTAAACAAGTAAACATCACCTGTCACATGAGGTTCCAGCTTTGTAAACAAGTAAACATCACCTGTCACCTGCCACTCCAGCTTTATAAACAAGTAAACATCACCTGTCACCTGCCACTCCAGCTTTATAAACAAGTAAACATCACCTGTCACATGCTGCTCCAGCTTTATAAACAAGTAAACATCACCTGTCAAATGCCACTCCAGCTTTATAAACAAGTAAACATCACCTGTCACCTGCCACTCCAGCTTTATAAACAAGTAAACATCACCTGTCACCTGCCACTCCAGCTTTATAAACAAGTAAACATCACCTGTCACCTGCCACTCCAGCTTTATAAACAAGTAAACATCACCTGTCACCTGCCACTCCAGCTTTATAAACAAGTAAACATCACCTGTCACCTGCCACTCCAGCTTTATAAACAAGTAAACATCACCTGTCACCTGCCACTCCAGCTTTATAAACAAGTAAACATCACCTGTCACCTGCCACTCCAGCTTTATAAACAAGTAAACATCACCTGTCACCTGCCACTCCAGCTTTATAAACAAGTAAACATCACCTGTCACCTGCCACTCCAGCTTTGTAAACAAGTAAACATCACCTGTCACCTGCCACTCCAGCTTTATAAACAAGTAAACATCACCTGTCACCTGCCACTCCAGCTTTGTAAACAAGTAAACATCACCTGTCACCTGCCACTCCAGCTTTATAAACAAGTAAACATCACCTGTCACCTGCCACTCCAGCTTTATAAACAAGTAAACATCACCTGTCACCTGCCACTCCAGCTTTATAAACAAGTAAACATCACCTGTCACCTGCCACTCCAGCTTTATAAACAAGTAAACATCACCTGTCACCTGCCACTCCAGCTTTATAAACAAGTAAACATCACCTGTCACCTGCCACTCCAGCTTTATAAACAAGTAAACATCACCTGTCACCTGCCACTCCAGCTTTATAAACAAGTAAACATCACCTGTCACCTGCCACTCCAGCTTTATAAACAAGTAAACATCACCTGTCACCTGCCACTCCAGCTTTATAAACAAGTAAACATCACCTGTCACCTGCCACTCCAGCTTTATAAACAAGTAAACATCACCTGTCACCTGCCACTCCAGCTTTATAAACAAGTAAACATCACCTGTCACCTGCCACTCCAGCTTTATAAACAAGTAAACATCACCTGTCACCTGCCACTCCAGCTTTGTAAACAAGTAAACATCACCTGTCACCTGCCACTCCAGCTTTGTAAACAAGTAAACATCACCTGTCACCTGCCACTCCAGCTTTATAAACAAGTAAACATCACCTGTCACCTGCCACTCCAGCTTTATAAACAAGTAAACATCACCTGTCACCTGCCACTCCAGCTTTGTAAACAAGTAAACATCACCTGTCACCTGCCACTCCAGCTTTATAAACAAGTAAACATCACCTGTCACCTGCCACTCCAGCTTTATAAACAAGTAAACATCACCTGTCACCTGCCACTCCAGCTTTATAAACAAGTAAACATCGCCTGTCAAATGCCGCTCCAGCTTTGTAAACAAGTAGACATCACCTGTCAAATGCCGCTCCAGCTTTGTAAACAAGTAAACATCACCTGCCACTCCAGATGTGCAGCATCAGCCACTTTGATGGTTTGGAGTAAGAACTGGCAAGTCTGGTCTCTTAGAGGAACTAACGTTTGAAATGCCTGAGGTGAGAGTGACTCCTGGACCAATGGGTTAGGACAGAGGTCTACGTTCTGCAGTAGAGTAGAGAAGAGTGTGGACACGCTACAAAGAGAAGATCTTTCATTCTGACAGCTCCTGAAACACTGCTTTTTTAAGACATGTTTGATTTGGAGCTTCTCTCTGTTTCCACCTTTCTGCTACCACTTCCTGTCTTCTCCTCCGTCTCATCCCATCGTTTCATCAGGAGGAACTCTGTGGAGGAGCAGGACTCGTACCGAGGTCAGCCGGGGGTCTGCGGCCTCACCAACCTGGGCAACACCTGCTTCATGAACTCCGCCTTACAGGTGTGAATCCTCACAGAGCAAACCCACAGCCACTTCTTCAGTTTGGGTTCTGATCCAGTCCTCCTCATCTCTGCAGTGTCTGAGCAACACTCCTCCTCTGACTGAGTACTTCCTGCGGAGCTCCTACCTGGAGGAGCTGAACTTCACCAACCCACTGGGGATGAAGGGGGAGATCGCTGAGGCGTACGCCGATGTCATCAAGCAGATGTGGTCTGGGCGCCACTACTCTGTGGTGCCACGGGTCTTCAAGGTAGACCTGTCGAAACCGAAGAGCTGACTGACCTCCAGTTGACAGACCTCCAGTTGACTGACCTCTAGTTGAAAGACCTCTAGTTGACTGACCTCCAGTAAACGGACCTCCAGTTGACAGACCTCAGGTTGACTGACCTCCAGTTGACTGACCTCCAGTTGACTGACCTCCAGTTGACTGACCTCCAGTTGACTGACCTCCAGTTGACAGACCTCCAGTTGACTGACCTCTAGTTGAAAGACCTCCAGTTGACTGACCTCCAGTAAACGGACCTCCAGTAAACGGACCTCCAGTTGACAGACCTCAGGTTGACTGACCTCCAGTTGACTGACCTCCAGTTGACTGACCTCCAGTTGACTGACCTCCAGTTGACAGACCTCCAGTTGACTGACCTCTAGTTGAAAGACCTCCAGTTGACTGACCTCCAGTAAACGGACCTCCAGTTGACAGACCTCAGGTTGACAGACCTCCAGTTGACAGACCTCCAGTTGACAGACCTCCAGTTGACAGACCTCCAGTTGACAGACCTCCAGTTGACAGACCTCCAGTTGACAGACCTCCAGTTGACAGACCTCCAGTTGACAGACTCCCAGTTGACAGACCTCCAGTTGACAGACCTCCAGTTGACTGACCTCCAGTTGACAGACTCCCAGTTGACAGACTCCCAGTTGACTGACTCCCAGTTGACAGACCTCCAGTTGACAGACCTCCAGTTGACAGACTTCGAGTTGACAGACCTCCAGTTGACAGACCTCCAGTTGACAGACCTCCAGTTGACTGACTCCCAGTTGACAGACTTTCAGTTGACAGACTTTCAGTTGACTGACTCCCAGTTGACTGACTCCCAGTTGACTGACTCCCAGTTGACTGACTCCCAGTTGACTGACTCCCAGTTGACAGACCTCCAGTTGACTGACTCCCAGTTGACAGACCTCCAGTTGACTGACCTCCAGTTGACAGACCTCCAGTTGACTGACTCCCAGTTTACTGACTCCCAGTTGACAGACCTCCAGTTGACTGACTCCCAGTTGATAGACCTTCAGTTGACTGACTCCTAGTTGACAGACCTCCAGTTGACAGACCTCCAGTTGACTGACTCCCAGTTGACAGACCTCCAGTTGACTGACTCCCAGTTGACTGACCTCCAGTTGACTGACCTCCAGTTGACTGACCTCCAGTTGACTGACCTCCAGTTGACTGACCTCCAGTTGACTGACTCCCAGTTGACAGACCTCCAGTTGACTGTCTCCCAGTTGACAGACCTCCAGTTGACTGACCTCCAGTGGATAGACATCCAGTTGACTGACCTCCAGTTGACGGACATCCAGTTGACAGACCTCCAGTTGACAGACCTCCAGTTGACTGACCTCCAGTTGACTGACCTCCAGTTGACTGACCTCCAGTTGACGGACATCCAGTTGACGGACATCCAGTTGACAGACCTCCAGTTGACGGACATCCAGTTGACAGACCTCCAGTTGACAGACCTCCAGTTGACTGACCTCCAGTTGACAGACCTCCAGTTGACTGACCTCCAGTTGACAGACCTCCAGTTGACTGACCTCCAGTTGACGGACATCCAGTTGACGGACATCCAGTTGACGGACATCCAGTTGACGGACATCCAGTTGACAGACCTCCAGTTGACAGACCTCCAGTTGACAGACCTCCAGTTGACAGACCTCCAGTTGACTGACCTCCAGTTGACAGACCTCCAGTTGACTGACCTCCAGTTGACAGACCTCCAGTTGACAGACCTCCAGTTGACTGACCTCCAGTTGACGGACATCCAGTTGACGGACATCCAGTTGACAGACCTCCAGTTGACTGACCTCCAGTTGACTGACCTCCAGTTGACAGACCTCCAGTTGACTGACCTCCAGTTGACTGACTCCCAGTTGACTGACTCCCAGTTGACTGACTCCCAGTTGACTGACTCCCAGTTGACGGACATCCAGTTGACGGACATCCAGTTGACGGACATCCAGTTGACGGACATCCAGTTGACGGACCTCCAGTTGACGGACCTCCAGTTGACTGACCTCCAGTTGACTGACCTCCAGTTGACAGACCTCCAGTTGACAGACCTCCAGTTGACAGACCTCCAGTTGACTGACCTCCAGTTGACTGACCTCCAGTTGACTGACCTCCAGTTGACTGACCTCCAGTTGACTGACCTCCAGTTGACTGACCTCCAGTTGAAAGACCTCCAGTTGAAAGACCTCCAGTTGACAGACCTCCAGTTGACAGACCTCCAGTTGACAGACCTCCAGTTGACTGACTCCCAGTTGACTGACTCCCAGTTGACTGACCTCCAGTTGACTGACCTCCAGTTGACTGACTCCCAGTTGACTGACTCCCAGTTGACTGACTCCCAGTTGACTGACCTCCAGTTGACTGACCTCCAGTTGACTGACCTCCAGTTGACTGACCTCCAGTTGACTGACCTCCAGTTGACTGACCTCCAGTTGAAAGACCTCCAGTTGAAAGACCTCCAGTTGACAGACCTCCAGTTGACAGACCTCCAGTTGACAGACCTCCAGTTGACTGACTCCCAGTTGACTGACTCCCAGTTGACTGACCTCCAGTTGACTGACCTCCAGTTGACTGACTCCCAGTTGACTGACTCCCAGTTGACTGACTCCCAGTTGACTGACCTCCAGTTGACTGACCTCCAGTTGACTGACCTCCAGTTGACTGACCTCCAATTGACAGACCTCCAGTTGATGGACGTTGTTTCTTCACCTGGACCTTGCTGTGTTTGTGTCTGCGCAGACGAAGGTGGGTCACTTTGCGTCACAGTTCCTGGGTTACCAGCAGCACGACAGTCAGGAACTGCTGTCCTTCCTGCTGGACGGGCTCCACGAGGACCTGAACCGGGTGAAAAGCAAGGAGTACATCGAGCTCCGGGATGCTGATCAGCGACCGGACCAGGTCTGGGGCTTCACCAGGATCTAGTGTTTAAAGAGAAAATTATCTTCATTCACTTTTTCTTCTTCTTGTCTCACAGGAAGTGGCTGAGGAGGCGTGGAGGAACCACCGCAGGCGGAACGACTCGGTGATTGTTGACACGTTTCACGGACTTTTCAAGTCCACGCTGGTCTGTCCTGAGTGCGACAAGGTGTCTGTGACCTTTGACCCCTTCTGCTACCTGAGCATCCCACTTCCAGTCAGCAAAGAGCGGGTCATGGAGGTCTTCTTCGTCTCTCTGGACCCCCATGCCAAACCTGTGCAGGTAGGACCCGTGGAGCGAATACCTCTGCAGGAAAACTGTTCCAGGCCGTTGAGTTTGACGTCTGTCTGTTCCTGCAGCATCGGCTCGTGGTTCCTAAAGCAGGAAAAGTGTCGGACCTGTGCGCTGCTCTGTCAGAGATGACGAACGTCCCGCCCAAACAGGTGAGTGTCTGCAGCAAATTCCAGGTCAGATCGACCGAAGCTCCTGGTGTGCAGCGACACGAGGAACTTTTCTTTTGAGCACAAACTTTGACATAGGTCCATAAAAACATCAACTGTGAGCTTTACGGTCCTGTCCAGTGTGGGAGCTTTAGGTTTCAGGAGGTAGAAAGCTACAACACTAAAAATGTCTGAGGAAAATAACGTCTAGAAAAATGAGAAGTTTTCAATTCTATTCAGTTTATTTATATAACTCCAAATCACACCCAAGTTGTCTCAGGGCACTGAACAGGAGCATTCACATAGAAAAGACAATTAGTAAAGTTCTCTATGTAAAGAAGCAGCAGATGGAAGTTGGTTCCACAAGAGAGGAGCCTGAGAACTAGGGTTGGGCATCGAGAATCGAGAATCGTTCGGAACCGGGACTAACTGTCCGGTTTTCCCGGAATCGTTCAAAATATTAATTTGCGATTCCTAAGTTCGATGCTAGTTAGCCGACCGGAAGTAGCCCCGCCGAAAACCAACGAAGAAGAATCCACCGGAAGTGTGGATTCCGCGATCGAAAGCTTACTAATTAATAAAATGACCAGTCAGGTCAGTGCAGCACTTGCAATAATTTTCTATCATGCAAAGGAGGGTGGAGAAGTAAAATAGTGTCCCGTCTTTGATGCGCTCCACCGGATTATTTTCGCTTCGTATCCGACCGGAAGTACAGAGTGGTCCGTCTGCAAAACGCTCCGCCGAACTTTTCGCTAATCGCTACCTCTTCGGCTCCACCAGGTAAATAAATAAACTATAAACTACATCTCATACCAACATTAAGGCAGCTAACAAGTTATACTCCGCTTAAAGCGGTAAGTCAGCTCAAATACAAACACGATGCTAACGTTAGCTTGTATTTTTTCTTCTTAGACAAACGACCTGAAATGGCTTCAGTGTTCACCACCAGTGACTGTCCAAGGTAAAAACGTCAGTAACTTTAGAGTGCCACAGAACTGTTACAGCATATGTTGTGAAAAGGTTGCATCCCTTTTCAGATGTGGATTCAACCATGGATTGCATTTACATTGCACTCAAATCCAACACAACATTCTTAATCCATTTAAAGTTCTCTGTGTCTTTTAAAATGTCTAAATGTCTCTAGTTTTCAGTATTATATAATTTCTGTTTATGTTCTCTTTCATTCCATTATGAGTGAATGTCACAGTTTGAAGAATTATTGAATAGGTTAGTTAGGCAATAACAACAGAGCTAATAATTGTACACATTCTCAGTCTTAAAAATGATTTAATAATCTCTTTTTACTGATAATACTGATAAACCTGTTGTTTGTTTAGGAACTTCCTGCAGTCTGTCCAGAAAGTCTCCACTGGAGGAGCGTTTTGCTGAGGAAGAGGCACAACATAATGTCACAGCTCCATGTCCATGAAGAAACAAATGGAGAGAGGGCTGCAGATACCAGGACATCCCACCAGCTGTTCTGTCTGAAGATCCTGCTGCTGGTGGAACCAGGTTAGCCCATCAGTGGGAGCTCAGTAACATGACTGCAGCATCAGACACTGGACAATATTATATGTATAATAATAATAATAATAATAATAATAATATATGTTTGTGAGTCCTCCATGTTACCATACCATTTTATTTATAAAGCACTTTCAACAGGAACAAGTCCACACCAAAGTGCTTCATGTTGGCTCTAATCTGCCCTGTGAGAAATTCACAGTAAATGTAACAAAAAGGAAAAAGTTCATAGCATTAAATTCAAACAGAAGTTCAAATTATTTCATCCTGAAATAACTCTGGCTAACTACTGTAGCTTTTTTATAACATGGAGTTAAACTCAATGTAGTCTCCTCAGATAAATAGTGTTACCATTATTTTTATATTAAAGGTTCTGTTAACTTATTATTTTTATATTTGATTGTTTCTGTTCAGTGCCCTGAGACAACTTCTGTTGTGACTTGGAACTATACAGTATAAATAAACTGAATTGAATTGACACGTCTTTTTGTAACCCCGCCTACAAAAAGAATCGGAACCGAGAATCGAAAAGAATCGGAATCGAAACGAAGAATCGGAATCGGAACCGGAATCGCTCAAATTCAAACGATGCCCAACCCTACTGAGAACTGAAAGATCTTCCTCCCATTCTGCTTCTGGAAACTCTAGGAACCACAAGTAAACCTGCAGTCTTAGAGTGAAGTGCTCTGTTAGGAAAATATGGAACAATAAGATCTGTAATATAAGATGGAGCTAGGTTGTTGAGGACTTTGTAGGTTAGAAGTAAGATTTTGAATTCAGTTCTGGATTTGACAGGGAGCCAGTGGAGAGAAACTAAAACTGGAGAGATATGATCTCTCCCAGTAACGAAAGTTACTACTGTAACTACGGTTCTATGAATCCCGGATGACCGCCAGGGGCGGTGCTTTCAAGCACCAATGAACATTCTTGCGCATGCGCAGGCCGAGTACAAATAACAACAACGTCACCCCGTGACCTGCCGGGGACCCGCGTGACTCTATATAGGCACGTCACATCCGGGGCCCAGTCCCTCAATCTTCTCGCAAAGCAAGGATTCCGAGGGACTAAGCACCCTGGCGGTCATCCGGGATTCATAGAACCGTAGTTACAGTAGTAACTTTCGTTCTATTTCATCCCTCCTGACCGCCAGGGGCGGTGCTTTCAAGCACGGATGACGCATGGCAACATGGTCACGAGGAATCGTCAACGTTCAAGGAACAACAACCACTCACCTCAATGTGAAGGGGAGACATGCTGCTCCAGAACTCCTTGAAGGGGATAGGGCGCAGCCACATTCACCCGGTAAAATCGAGTAAAAGTACTCTGCGACGTCCAGGAGGCCGCACGGCAATACTGTCCAACGGTACCCCCGTCATGGCAGCAAACGAGGTCGACATGCCTCTCGTAGAGTGGCACGTCACTCCCGCCGGTAGTGGCCAGTCCTGCAAGGCATAAGCTTTGGAGATCAAATCCACAACCCAGTGCGACAGTCGCTGTTTAGAGAGTGCCTGACCTGTACGTGGGCCAGCGTAGCACACAAAAAGGCCATCCGTCCTCCGGATGGGCGCCGTAGCGGCTATGTACGCCTCAAGTGCACGAACAGGGCACAGCTGTTCGGAGGAACCACCGGGGTCAAACCGGGAAAGATGGAGCGGTTGGGTACTACCGGCTGGTGGGGACACTTTAGGTAGAAATGTCACATCAGGCCACAGTGTGACACCTGAGCCATCAGGGTTCCATCGGCAACAGGGCTCGGCCACAGAAAGAGCCTGCAACTCCCCCACACGCTTCGCAGAAGCCATAGCTAAAAGAAATGCTGTTTTCATTGAGAGCCATTTGAGGCCCGCAGACGTCAGGGGCTCAAACGGGGGGGACTGAAGAGCCTCAAGCACCAGAGAAAGGTCCCATGCTGGCACCATAGGGCGTCTAGGCGGGTGCAAACACCGAGCACCTCTTAAAAACAGTGCAACGTCCTTGTCCCGGCCTACCGAACATCCGTTCAGGCCGACGTGCCAACGAGAAATGGTAGCCACATACACCTTTAAGGTAGACGGGGACCGTCCTCGATCCAGTAATGGTTGCAGGAAGGTCAGTATGTCAGAGACTGAACACCGTACCGGATCCTGCCCATTATCGCGGCACCATGCCACAAAGGCCGACCATTTATTAGTATACACGGCCCGCGTGGAGGGCGCCCACGCATTGGCTATCGTATGTCCTACCGGCCCGGCGTACCCTGAAAAGGCGGGCCCCGACCCTGCAGGGGCCAGACCCAGAGTTGGAGCCGGTCCGGGTCCGGGTGCAGAACCCGACCTCCCATCTGGGAAAGAAAGTCCGTCCTGGAGGGGAGACTCATCGGCGAGCCGGAGCAGAGTTTGCGCAGCCGAGGGAACCAAGTCCTTGCTGGCTAGAAAGGGGCCACCAGTAGAACTGTGTGCCCCTCCTGACGAATCCGCAAGAGGGTCTGAAAGATTAGGCTGATGGGCGGAAAGGCATAAAGGAGGGTCCGGGGCCAGTCGTGCGCCAGCGCATCGTGGCCCAGAGGACCGCCGTCGCCCAGGGAGAACCAAAGGAGGCAGTGAAATGCGTCCCCCGAGGCAAAGAGGTCCACGTCCGCTCTGCCATAGACCGACCATATCATCACCACCACTTCGTCGTGAAGTTTCCACTCCCCCGGGAGTGGCAGCTGACGGGAGAGGGAATCCGCCGGCACGTTCTGTGACCCCGGGATGTAGGCTGCTCGGAGGCTGGCCAGGCACGGAGCAGCCCAGGTCAGAAGAAGCTGTGTCCAACGCAACAGTTTCTGTGACCTGGTCCCCCCCTGGCGGTTGATGTGACAAACCACAGTGGGGTTGTCTGACCTCACCAGCACATGCTTCCCCCGCAAACCTGGAAGGAAGCTGTGAAGGGCCAGAAGCACGGCCCGTAACTCCAGAACATTGATGTGCTCCGTGCCCTGTGTCCGGGACCACGTCCCCTGTGCCATGTGACCTCGCCAGGTGGCACCCCAGCCCGTGGAGGATGCATCCGTAAACACAATCTCCCGATGGCACGGGAGGGAACCGAGCGAGACCCCCGCTGTCATAAAAGACCTCACCCTCTATTGGGATAGAGACTGGAGGCACAGAGGGCTCACCCAAAGTCGTCGGAGGCGATGAGCGTTCGTGAGGCGTCCAACTTCAAGCTGTTCAGCCACATTTGAAAGGGCCTCAGTGACAGCAGCCCCAAGGGCACCACGGTGGATGCAGCTGTAAGCATCCCCAGAGACGAAGGTACCGCACCAGAGGCGGTGCCAGACCGCGCCTGAAGTCTGGGAGTAGGTGCAATATACTGTCAACACGCCGGGGCGACGGGCTAGCAGTCATCGACATAGAATCCAAGGCAATGCCCAAAAAGACTGTCTCCTGAGAGGGAGTCAGGCTGCTCTTCCCCAGGTTCACCCGCAGACCCAAGCCTTCCATATGCTGGAGTACCAATCGGGTATCCCGAACCGCTCGATCCCGCGTCGTGGCACAAATGAGCCAGTCGTCCAGATACGGGAGGATCCTCAGGCCCGCACCTGTAGAGGGGAGAGGGCCGCTGCGACGCATCAGGTGAATACCCTGGGGGACAGCGAAAGGCAGAAAGGGAGGACCTTGAACTGAAAGTGCCGCCCTTGAAAGGCGAAACAAAGGAACCGCCAATGGGGCGGCGCGATTGGCACATGAAAATAAGCATCCTTGAGATTGATGGACGTGAACCAATCGCCCGGGGAAATCACCCTCAAGACATCCTTGGTGGTCAGCATGCGGAAAGGCATGACCTTCAAGCACGCGTTCAGGCCCCTGAGGTCCAGAACCGGATGCAGATCCCCGGTCTTCTTCGGAACAAGAAAATAAGTGGAATAAAAGCCCCCTGGATCCAGCAGGGGGTCCACAGGCACTATAGCCCCCTTGGCCAGCAAGGTGCAGATCTCGTCGTGCAATGCCTGCGCCTTCACCAGGTCGCGGATGACAGTCATCTTGACCCGGCCAGGAACGGGCGGCCGGCGGCGGCATTGAAGGCGATACCCTCTGGACAGGGTGGACAACACCGACACGTCCGGCGTGTGGATAGCCCAGTAGTTGAGTTGTCTCGGGGCAAAATAACCGACCGCCGGCACTAAGGAATCATCTACGGGCTCCCCGACCCCTCGAAGGCCTGGGAGGATACCGGCTAGACTGCGCCGCTCGAAAGGAGTGAGACGGCCCAGCCCCAGCCGGGTCAAGAGTCTGACCCCTCTGACTTGAAAAAGGTCTCTGGGCCGATCCCCGACCCCGTATTGGAACAACAACGGGAGAAGGGGACGGGCGCGAGGACATCCGTGAGGAGCCCGCACCCGTCCAAGTGCCAGCCGGTTGGCGATCACGCCTGTGAAGCCCCGCCAGCTGCTGCCTCGTACGAGACGCCTGAGCCGTATAGTCCAAGGCGTCCAGTGCCGCAGAGCCAAACAGTTCCCCCGGAACCACAGGTAGGTCCCGTAGGGTCCTCCGACAAGGCTCAGTGAGCGGCGACTGCGCCAGCCAGACCTGGCGGTGAGCACGCACCAGCGTGGAGAGTGTTCGGCCAACCTCTCTAGTCATTAAGGCAAAGGCCTGCAGAGATGCATCAACCAGGCCCTGCGTGGAGTGGTCCATCGGAACAGACTCCAAAGAGGAGGACAGGGCCAGCATGAGATAGGAAAGAGTGTTCCCAATCCGGCCCATGCGAGCCCCAGAATCATAGGCCCTGCAGAGAAGGTCGTCAGTAATAGGGCACTGAGGCCGCGGACAACGGGCATTGGGCCGCAAGGCCTCGTCAGGAGGGACAATAAGAGAGGCGATGCTCGGTTCCACTGCAGGCATCTGCCCCAGGCCAACCTTGGCTGCCTCCTGCATGGACGCCAGGACCCTGCCATCCCGTGTCGGACGTGAAAACGCCCTAGCGTCAGACCAGCAGGCATGTAGTTCCCGAACATACTCTTCCGAGGGGGGAACCACAAGGGCCGCTTCCGATGTACGGCGCCTAAAAAATGCGCTGGAAGCTGCAGGCTGGGCCTGAGGGACACTAATCTGCAGGCGGGCAAGAGCCGTTCGAATGGCGTCCGTCACGGACTCCTCCACATTGTCCTGGGAGACAACAGAGTCAGACCCAGACGTCCCGGAGCCCTGCTCCGAAAGGTCCCCACGAAAGTGAGTGTCAGAGGCCGCCAATGAAAGAGCATCGTCACCAACGACTGATGCGTCATCCCGCTCGGGAGGGAGCGCCCTGTCCCGGCCATCATCAGTCTGAAAGGACTGGAGGAGGGCCTTCATGCAGGCCAGCTCGGCGGTGAGGTGATCCACTTTCGTGGACAACCTGTCCTTATTGGGCCGTCTGGCTCTCTTCGGCGGCCGCGAAGGTGCGGCCACAGCAGGCCGTTTGTACACCGCCTGACCCGGTGGCAACGTGCTACGTGGCGAAGCACACGCCCCGTCGGTAGGCCGCTCCAGCGCAGCCAACCGTCCATCCATCCATCCATTTTCTTCCGCTTATCCGGGGTCGGGTCGCGGGGGTAGCAGCCTAAGTAGGGAGGCCCAGACTTCCCTCTCCCCAGCCACTTGGAGCAGCTCCTCTGGGGGAATCCCAAGGCGTTCCCAGGCCAGCCGAGAAACATAGTCCCTCCAGCGTGTCCTGGGTCTTCCTCTGGGTCTCCTCCCGGTGGGACATGCCCGGAACACCTCACCAGGGAGGCGTCCAGGAGGCATCCTAACCAGATGCCCGAGCCACCTCAACTGGCTCCTCTCGATGTGGAGAAGCAGCGGCTCTACTCCGAGTCCCTCCCGGATGACTGAGCTTCTCACCCTATCTCTAAGGGAGAGTCCAGACACCCTGCGGAGAAAACTCATTTCAGCCGCTTGTATCCGAGATCTCGTTCTTTCGGTCATAACCCAGAGCTCATGACCATAGATGAGGGTAGGAACATAGATCGATCGGTAAATTGAGAGCTTTGCCTTTTGACTCAGCTCTCTCTTCACCACGACAGACCGGTACAGCGCCCGCTTCACTGCGGACGCTGCACCTATCCGCCTATCGATCTCACGCTCCAGTTTTCCCTCATTCGTGAACAAGACCCCGAGATACTTAAACTCCTCCACTTGGGGCAGGACCTCCTCCCCGACCTGGAGAAGGCATGCTACCCTTTTCCGGCTCAAGACCATGGCCTCGGATTTGGAGGAACTGATCCTCATCCCGGCCGCATCACATTCAGCTGCAAACCGCTCCAGCGAAAGCTGTAGATCACGAACTGATGAAGCCAATAGGACCATATCATCTGCAAAAAACAGAGAAGAGATTCTAAGGCCACCAAACCGGATCCTCTCAACACCTTGGCTGCGGTACCCCATACTCCTGGAGTACCCTCCACAGAACCCCCCGAGGGACGCGGTCGAATGCCTTTTCCAAGTCCACAAAGCACATGTAAACTGGTTGGGCAAACTCCCACGCACCCTCCAGGACCCTGTTGAGGGTGTAGAGCTGGTCTAGTGTTCCACGACCAGGACGAAAACCACACTGCTCCTCCTGAATCCGAGGTTCGACTATCCGACGGACCCTCCTCTCCAGAACCCCTGAATAGACCTTACCAGGGAGGCTTAAGAGTGTGATCCCCCTATAGTTGGAACACACCCTACGGTCCCCCTTTTTGAATAGGGGAACCACCACCCCAGTCTGCCAATCCAAGGGAACTGCCCCCGATGTCCACGCGATATTGCAGAGTCGCGTAAGCCAACACAACCCCACAACATCCAGAGCCCTAAGGAACTCAGGACGAATCTCATCCACCCCCGGAGCCCTGCCACCGCGGAGCTTTTTAACCACCTCGGCGACCTCAGCACCAGAGATTGGAGAGCCCGACCCAAAGTCCCCAGGCTCCGCTTCCTCAGTGGAAGACGTGCCAGTAGGATTGAGGAGGTCTTCGAAGTATTCCGCCCACCGACTCACAACATCCCGAGTTGAGGTCAACAGCACGCCATCCCCACCATAAATGGTGTTGGTCGCGTACCGCTTTCCCCCCCTGAGACGCCGGATGGTGGACCAGAATCGCCTCGAAGCCATACGGAAGTCATTCTCCATGGCCTCTCCGAACTCCTCCCACGCCCGAGTTTTTGCCTCAGCAACCACCCGAGCCGCAGCCTACCGGTCCCGTCTAATCGACCAGGGCATGATGGCACAGTTGGGGCAAACGTCAGCCGACAGCGCCTCTTGGAGATGCTCCACACAGAGACAGGAGGGACATAAGTCATGTCCGTCCTCCGGCTGAAGCGGCGTCAGACAGGTCGAGCAACACAAACTTTGCAGCATCATGCTCAAGAAGCGTGAGCAGACAGCCACCAAGAGGAGTCGAGCACGAGCAGAAAGCGCCACTGGAGACTCGGGTAATAGGGGGAAAAAACGAACTTCAGTGGTGAAGTCAAATAAAGTACAGAACCCAGTGCGAGCGTAGACGTCACTGGTGAGCTGAAATGACAAACAATAGACAACTCAGTGCGAGCAGGAAACGCTACTGGTGAGTTGGATAATAATCAAGATAATTAATGAACTCAAACACGAGCAGTACACGCTACTGGTGAGTTGGATAATATTCAGTAAGAAACTCAAACACGAGCAGATAAATTACAGAACCCAGTGTGAGCGTAGACGCCACTGGTGAGCTGAAATGACAAACAATAGATAACTCGGTGCGAGCGAAAACGCTACTGGTGAGTTGGATAATATTCAGTAAGATAAACTCAAACACGAGCAGTACACGCCACTGGTGAGTTGGATAAATGGCAACAGAAGTTAAACACCACGCTAGCGAAAACGCTACAGGTGAGT
>JBBPBX010054027.1:7818-23624 GCA_038048925.1 Garcialebias charrua
CTGAAGTTGGAAACAAAAGTATAGATACTCTAGAGCCTGACTTAGTATATAAGAGCCATTTTTGTTATTTTTCTTTGTATTATTCCAACATGGCTGCCTCCATGTATTCTGTAGAATTTAATATTTCATCTATGAACAAAAAAAAAAAATCCTTAACAGACAGAGGAAGTGGTCTTAACCTGGAGTTTCAAAATAAATCTTGTATGCACCTTTCAAAATAAAAGTCGTTGTCATTACTACGTCCCAAATCACCACTAAATTGTACAGAAAGAAGTTGGTGTTAAAGTTTCAGGGTATTAAAATGTTCTGGTTTCCCTATTACTGGGTTGGACCAAATAAATGTTAGCGATCTGGCCCTGCTGACTCAGAAATGAGGAAAACAAAATGAAATACATGAAACACTTTCCAGCACAAGGTGCCCTTGAGCAAGGCGCTGAATCAGTTCTGAAAGTGCTCAGACTGTGTTGAGTCTTCTGCACATCCAGTTACAGAGCAGCTCATGCAAATTGGACCAAGCATGGTGTCAAACAGAACCCTGTTCGTCAGTGATTTACTAATCAACTTTACAGACGTCTCCGTCCACCGAGTTCAGTCGTTCTGAGGAAAGGAGGGATATTTTTACCGCCGCCTGTTAGAGAGCAGCATCTGTCACAGCAGCATGTTAACGGCACTGCAGATGGACTAAAGCAGAGTCAGCCCCCCGGCAGCAGCAGCATCAGCATCCTCCCCCTCCTCACACACACAACATGGATCCATCCCTCTCATCTCACACCCTCTCCTCCTAACATCAGCCTCTGCATTTAGTCGTGATCCAACAGAAAAAAAACAAGAAAAAAAAAACCCCACTATAGTTTCCAGCGGAAAAAGCATCTCCTCATCCAGCTGCGGAATGAAGCTGCTGTTTTTCTCAGCAGCACTGCAGGAAGAAACCATGACTCCCTGGCTGCTCTTGGCGCTGCTCGGTCTCTGGTGAGTGTGCAGCTCTGATTCCTCCGTCATGATGTGAATAAGGCAGGTTTGTCAGGGTGAAAGACTGCAGATGGTGCTGGCAGTTCTGTGGCCTTGACGGGGAAAATGTGAGATTTTTTTTTAACTTAAAACGTGTCCAACAAGCATGAGCTTTGAAATATGTTTTAAAAGCAAATAAAGAGGGTTGTTTTAAACAGTGGAGGAATGTGATGTACTCATCTCTGGCTGTCAGCTGGTCACAGGCATGTAAATTCTGCTGTTCTTGGTTGAAAAAGGTAGTTCTTGTCAGCAGAATCTGCTTTTCTTAGATTTTTCTGCACCTCAGCTTTTGTTCTTTACAATTTTACATACAGTTAGACTGCAATTTAAAAAGCTAAGAAGTCCTAAAAACACAAGTTATCCACACACTGATCCAACAAAGCAAACACGCCTGCTACACGTCAGCTTCAGCTAATGTTCGTTTAAAATGCTGGATTTGTGGTAAAACAACGAGAGGGTGGCAGAACTGTCTGCGTGACTTGAGAAATTTTAAATTTGCTGGGATTTTCATCACAACATCAAGCGTTCAATGCACTGAAACCATTCAGGATGATATGCAGAAATAGAAATTCAACAGTGGAGGAAGTGATGGAAGGTGGTGCAACTTTGGAAAAACTCCTTCAATGTGAAGGCCACCTCATGTACACTATTAGTACTCACCAAATAGTTTTCTTGCATTTTTCCGCGTACCTCGGACATGTTCTTTCTCTTCCACTACACTGTAAATTTGTGCAGATGTTGTCAGGATGCAGCTTCAGGAATCACGCCAGTGCTACGATGTGAAAATGACCTTGTCACATTAATGATCTTAGTCTATGAGGTCAGCGTGATCAGTCCTGCTGTATATTCTCAAAAAAATGTATCGTGCTCGTTCTGCCTCAACTATGAAGAGCCAGGACATATAGAGGTGATTCCAACATCTGCCCAACTCAAACAGTCTATGGGATTGGGTTCTACTTATATAGAGAAAAGTCCTACAACATCAGGGTGAGTCCAGTCCAAAATAAACAACAAAATGTAAACTTTGTCATTATTATTCCTCTTACCCATGTATAAAAATAAAGTTGAACAAAACACAGTTCTCTTACATTTAAAAAAAAATCTTAAAATAAATGGTAGCTCACCCCTACAAACTCCTGACAAAACTATTTACAAACGACTAATGGTTGATGCGATACAGTGGGTCAGGTGTGGCTGATTGGGATGTGCAAAACGGACATGAGCTGACGTCATCATTCCGCAGCTCATCTTTAAACAGCTTCACTCATCAGGCAGCCAATCCCCATTCAACGTTTCGGTTTCTTCCGTCCAATCACAGCTGTTTACGTGGACACTAATTAAACACAAAGCTATACAACAGTAGTCGTAACAATGCGTATACATGGGACAAAATCATCAAATACACTGCTACAGCTGCTAACATGTTCTCCCATGCTCCACGCAGGACTCCAGGTGGCTCACATCATGATCAAAAAAACACCAAGCCCTTGTTGGGAAGTTATGTGTCTGTTCTAAATCACTTGGCCTTTTCAAGCGTAATGACTACCCCACTGCTTTTCTGAAATATGAGTATGACTGAAGATGATATCAGAATCAGAATAAGAATAAACATCATTATCAATGCACCAAGGTACAGCAAGAACATGTACGTACAGTTGTCTGAAAGATGGACGGAGTGTACGAAGCTGCTACTATATAAGCGCGGCCCTTTTATTCTCATTCAGAATAATATTTTGCTTAGATGAGAAAAGGGAAGAAAAACATGAGGAGAGACGGTATTAAAAAAAGATCTCTCACACTGTGTCCTAGACAGGGCACGATTTGAGGCATAAAAAAAAAACTACCACAGCATTGCAACATAATTAGACGTGATACATGTACATATATGGGGGCCGAGATGGTGTTGAGGCAGCGCAGCCGGCTCAGGACCGGAAAGTCCCAGGTTTGATCCCCGGTCACTGCATACCTCATTGTGTCCCTGGGGAAGACACTTAACCCCGAGTTGCTCCCGGTAGGAATGGCTGGCGCCTTGCATGGCAGACCACCGCTACCGGTGTATGAATGTGTGTTTGAATAGGTGGATGGCTGGTACTGTGAAGCGCTTTGGGGCCCCTCATAGAGGGCTGGAAAGCGCTATATAAGTAAGCTCCATTTATTATTTACCATATAGCTGGTGAAGTCATTGAATCATTAAAGGGAAGTCGTAGCACAGCCCACAGCCTTGGGGAAGGGAGGGGTGAGGAGACAGGCAAAGCATCTTTGTTTTTTTTCAAAACATAACTGGAGAAGTTGAGATAAGTCCGTCATCAAGGCTACATTTTAGGTCAGGCAGAACTTGTGAATTGCTGTTTCTGCCTTTTAAAAGTCTTGCTGGTAAAAGTTCTCAGATGGAAAGCTTCAAACAGTCGAATTGATTCCTTACGCTAAAGCCACTAGCTTACAGCTTCTCCAGACATTCCCATCTTCATGTGTGCTGCTAGAGTCCACAGTCCTGATAACAGCCTGCTCCAGCTCTCTGATGCAGCTCCACATAATTCAGTCTGAGTGCTGCCAAGCTTCGACACATCCACATGAATTTGTAGACCGTCCAGATTTCACCAACCCAAACCACAGCATCCAGTTGTCATCATGAATCCAATTAGTTTCCATCGATGCACGAAGGGTCCTCACAACCCTGACTCCTGTCGGGAGAATTTGATCAATTTTGTTGAGAAACCAGCTGATCAAGTCCTTCGAATTAGGAAGGTATGCAGGATTAAAAAAAGAAGCTCTTAAGGGTTCACAGATGAAAGAATGCAATTAGGGAAGGGGGGTACGGAGCACAGGAAACACGCCTGGCTTCACCAGAGGACTAGCTAGGTTAAAACCAGACCCTTGTCCTTCACTTCGCTTTGTACTAGGGTCTGGGACTTCTCTCATAGACAAGGATTTCTCCGGTAGAATTTTGACCGGACCAATCAGAGAACAGAAGGCAGAGTTTTGTTAGTTTAGCCTGGCGAGGTCCAGGCTATCAGATAAATAGCTCAGAAACCACTCGGTGGATATTTTTTCTGCTACCAGTGTGTAATTATATGGCTCTAATTTACTGACTGTTGGCCTAGATTAAACATTTGAGATAAAATTTGATTTTTTATCATTTATTTTCGTAGCGCACCCGAGGCTGTTTGGAAAATGTCAAACCGAAACTATTTAAATCCAGCAGATTTGACCATTTCGTGAATTGATTTAGGAACTGTTAAGCTCAGGAACACTTCTGATATAACGTCAGCTAAGAAATATATTTTTTCTCAGCAAAGAAATAATAGTTTTTTACCTTGTTTTCATGAAAATTCCTTCGTGGCGGCAGCCATTTTAACTGACGACGTCAGTCGACGTCGTTCAAAACTCCGCCTTCTGTTCTCTGATTGGTCCGGTAATCCGCCTTCTGTTCTCTGATTGGTCCGGTCAAAAATCTACCGGAGAAATCCTTGTCTATGAGAGAAGTCCCAGACCCTAGTCTGAAGCGAAGTGAAGGACAAGGGTCTGGTTTTAACCAGGCTACCAGAGGACAGGAAGAAAAAAAATCAAGACCCTACACAGATTTTTCCACGATTGGGAATGTTTTCAGGTTGTTTGGGGTGTCGTCATACACTGAAGAAAACAGTACTATAATTCTAGATACAACCAGTAGACTTATTTAATTGTTTGTTAACACAAATAGCTAATCTGTCAGTCACATGGCAGAGACTCAGCACCTTTTGGCCTGTTGACGTGGTGAAGACAACTTCCTGAACTTTCGAGTGTGAAGATTAGAGATTGAAGTGACTTTGAATGTGCTGTGGCTGTTGGTTTGAGTTTTTCAAAAACGGCAGATTTACTGTGATTTTAACCCATAACCATCACTAGGGTTTGCAGAGTTTTTTTTCTTCTTCTTGTGGCTGTTCCCTTCTTTAGGGTCACCACAGCGATCTGAGTCGTACGGTGCCGAGATGAGGTAGAGGCATGGCAGCCAACTCGGGACCTGAAAGACCAAGGGTTTGATCCCCAGTCATTGCACATCTCGTGGTGTCTCTGAGCTCCCTTGGTACTTTCAATAGCTGCCCACTGCTCACCTGAGGGTGGATGGGTTAAATGCAGAGAGCCAATTTCACCATTGTATGGGAACATACAGTACAATGATGACAACACATACACAATATTATGATTTTTATTATTATTGCAAAATACTTGGCAATTATTTTTACACTGGATGCCTTTCCTGACGCAACTACAGACCACCGAGCGACCACAGCCCTCTGTGTGGAGCAGAGAGCTGCTATTTAGGGTGCCTGGGGGAGCAGATGGGGGGTTAAGGGCCTTGCTCAAGGGCCCAGATTAGGGCAAATGAGGGTGGAGACAGGTGTGGGTGCTTCACCAATCCCACCCACATTTTGATGTTGACAGTACCGTGAGTTTGCAGAGTATGGTCCAAAAATATACTTGTAAAAGATTCAATGAGAGGCAGTTGTGTGAATGAAAATTCCTTGATAAGGAATGTTTTCACACTCTAGGTCCCTCCATTCTCTCGATTGTAAATAGCAGTCTATCCTCGGGTGTGGTGCCAAAATCATTAAAACATGCTGCTGTTCAACCCCTCCTGAAAAAACCAAACCTCGACCCGTCAGTATTATCCAACTTCAGGCCTGTCTCCAGACTCCCATTTGTATCTAAACTTCTAGAGAAAATAGTTGAGTCCCAACTAAAGTGCTTCCTGGAGGATCACGCTATCCCCGAGCTATTCCAGTCTGGCTTCAAATCCCTCCACAGCACTGAGACTGCCCTACTGAAGGTTTTTAACGACATCTTCCTATCCACAGATACTGGTGACTCTGTGCTGCTTGTCCTATTGGACCTCACATCCGCTTTCGACACCATCGACCATGAGATCCTCATTGCTAGGTTGGAGCAGTGGGTGGGCATCTCAGGATCAGCCCTAAACTGGTTCAGATCCTACCTCTCTGACAGATCCTTTTGTGTTTCCATCAACGATTTTACTTCTGCAGTGGCGGCTCTTAAATGGGGGGTTCCGCAGGGGTCCATCCTGGGTCCTCTCTTGTTCTCCTTATACCTGCTGCCACTCGGTGCTATTTTCCGGAAACACAATATACCCTTCCACTTCTACGCTGATGACTGTCAAATTTACTTCCCCCTAAGACAAAATGGTACAGGCTCTATTCAACCTCTGCTCGACTGCCTGGCTGACATCAGGGACTGGATGGCTTTAAATTTCTTAAGCTTCAACGATAAGAAGTCGGAAGCCATATTGTTCCTTCCCAATGACACAACCTCAAACCACTGCATTGACCTGTCTGCTCTACCCCTGTCCGAAAAACAAAAAGTCACAAATCTGGGAGTGATAATGGATCCTTCCATGAAACTCAACAGTCATGTAAACATGATTGTCAAATCCTGTTTTTTCCAGCTGAGGCGTCTGTCTAAGCTGAAGCCCATATTATCAAAAAACAACCTGGAGACAGTGATTCACGCATTCATTACATCTAGGCTGGATTACTGCAATTCCCTTCTGCTTGGCGTCAGTCAAGCCACCATTGCACGATTACAACTGGTTCAGAACGCAGCTGCCCGATTTTTAACCAGCACACGCAAAAGAGAGCACATTACACCAGTCTTGGCCTCCCTTCACTGGCTACCGGTTCATCTTCGAATCCAATTCAAAATTCTCATGTATGTCTACAAATCGCTGAACAGTCTCGCCCCCGCCTATCTCTCGGATCTGATACACCCATATGTCCCTCCACGTGCTTTGAGGTCAGAGGATCAGGTACTCTTAATAGTTCCAGAAACTCGCCTTAAGCGCAGGGGTGACAGGGCTTTCTCTGTAGCAGGCCCAAGACTCTGGAACGAGTTACCGCTGCTCATCAAACAGGCCCCCTCCCTCTCGGTTTTCAAATCCCGGTTAAAAACTCACTACTACTCCATCGCTTTCAATGCCAGCTGATTTGTATTGGATCGTTTTATTTATGATCTGCAATGTTTTTATGTTTTTCGTGTTGTACTTCATTGTCTGTGTTGCCTGTTGCGTGTTTGTTTGTCCAGCACTTTGGTGTGGACTTGTTCCTGTTTAAAGTGCTTTATAAATAAAATGGTATGGTATGGTATGGTAATGTCAGAGGAGAATGGGCTGACTGGTTGGCGGCCGTGGTGTAGTGGTAATGGCAGTCGTCTCCCGATCGGAAAGTTGGCAGTTCGACTCCCGGGACCCGCACCATGTGTCGTTGTGTCCTTGGGCAAGACACTTAACCCTGAGTTGCTCCCGGTAGGACTGGAAAGCACCTTGCATGGTAGTCTGCCGCCACCGGTTTATGAATGTGTGTAGCATTCAATATATGTGTAGCACTTTGAGATTTTCAGTAATGAAAAGTGCATTATAAATTGAATTAATTATTATTATTATTATTATTCATGACAGAAGACCACACCGGAAGACACTCCAGTCAACCAAAACCAGGAAACTAGGGCTATTACAGTATTTACACAGGCTCACCAAAAATACACATTAGGGAATCAGCAAAACATCACTGGTCTGATAAATCTCTATTCCATGAACTCCTATTGCCTCCACAGTCTCCATCGCTCAGTCAACAGCATCAGAGAGGCGTGATGCTAACATGTATGATTGTCTACTGTATTGCTGTTGTTGTTGTCCATTGTTGTCATCACTCTTTGTTAAAATTCAGGTCTCTCTTGTAAATGACTCCCCAGGACTCAATGTGATTAAGTTGTATAAATACCAGTAAAGGTTGAATGAATGTCAAATGGACCCATATCTCAGATGGATAACTCCAATACTTTGTTGAATCTTTGACACAAAAAAATAAGGCAGTTTTGAAGGCAAACAGTGGTTCAACCTGGTACTATATGGTGAGGGTGTTTTGGGGAAATGGAAATCAACAAGAAATTTATACCTTTTTGGTGATTAATGTATTATGAGTAGACACATAACTCTGAAGTAGTATTTCCAAATTCATAGTGATCAGATCTTAGCCTTAAATCCTTGTTTCTTCTGCTTGGAGAGCTCGATGTCCACAAATGAGAATCCAGGGAACAGGAGGACATCAGAGGTTCTTAACTGGGAACATGGAGATATACAAAGTTGTTAATCTGCAGTTTAACTCAAAAGTAAAAGCCTAGAACAGAACTACAATTTGGCATGTAATGCTCCAGCACTGACTGGATGTCCTCTGCAGCCTTTGATGCTCCTCCTGTTCATCAAGCCGATGATCCTCAGGTGATTAGTGTTTGGCTGTGGCTGCAGGGAGCTGCAGTGCAGATCTCCCACAATACTGGGAATATGTAGATTTTTTGTTTTACTTAAAATAAAAATTTTGTCTTGAAATGAGCATTTTATACAATTATATTTCCAGCATTTTAAACAAATTAAAAGTTTATGTCTGGAGAAATAACATTTATTTTGACAGTTTTGTACTTCCTGCCAGCTCTGATAGGATTTGCTTCTCTGACTGCATATGGACGTATACTGTCGCTCAATGAAAGGCAACATTGTAAATCTAACAAGCTTAAGTCAGGTCATCTGGCCAGTTAACCATCCAGAGGACCTGACATAACCTTATTAGATTCATCTACCTGGATTATTGAGCAGGCATCAGGTCACATTGTAAAGTTTTGGACAGAAACATTTACGGTTTGAATATCACAATCCATTTTACAACTTTTGTGCCACAACATGGACAAATAAAATGGTCTGATATAAACATTTACAAAGATTAAAAACACATTTTATTAATAATTTTAAAAATGACTTCAGTCAGTTTGGTTCTCTCATCCCAAGTTGTCTGATTCACCAAACAGAGCACTGTCACTGACAAGTCAACATATACATATCTTTAAACTATAAGAAAGGTTGCATTATTCAGTCCTTTCCATTGCTATATTTCACCCAACCTCAGTCTGCCAGGCTAAAGAAATTATCATGGTAACCTGATGTTGCCGTAAGTAATTGAAAGCTACGATAAAAAGGACAAATATTACACGCGTGGTGAAACTCTGCCCACCCCTGAAGCTGTGAGGAATAATAAGATCAAAATGACAGACTGCTGTCAGTTTAACAGATTCATGAAGCTGTCATTGTTTCTGTCTGCTTACAGCTTTACAGATCAGCCTTGGCAGATACAGTTTTGTTGATTTAAGCTCTGCGATTGGAGGACATGTCTTTCAATAATGATGTGGAATCTGTGAATCATCAATGAAAGACTCTCAGCCTTCAGAATCAACAGCGCTATGGGTTACAGTACACTTTGGTTCCTCTGATGGACACTTATGCTCCAAATATGTCGGCATGGGTGCTGCTTTTTTTTTAACCAGCTGGTCTCTGATTAAATGAGGGTTTAAAAATCAAATCTGATATCTGATCAGTGATCTGGAGCTGAATGAATTAGTCAATGTGTGATTAAATAATGATGGCAGAGGTTTCTTGTTTGGAAGGATGATTAAAATAGGAAAATTTGCTGCTGAAATATTTCGATCATAAGGATAGATAGATAGATAATTAGATAATTAGATAGATAGATAGATAGATAGATAGATAGATAGATAGATAGATAGATAGATAGATAGATACGGAGAAATAGATAGATAGATACGGAGAAATAGATAGATAGATATGGAGAGATAGATAGATACATATGGAGAGATAGATAGATAGATACGGAGAAATAGATAGATAGATATGGAGAGATAGATAGATATATACGGAGAGATACAGAGAGATAGATACAGAGAGATAGATAGATATATATGGAGAGATAGATAGATAGATAGATACGGAGAGATAGATAGATAGATAGATACAGAGAGATAGATAGATAGATATGGAGAGATAGATAGATAGATATGGAGAGATAGATAGATAGATATGGAGAGAGATAGATATATACGGAGAGATACAGAGAGATAGATACAGAGAGATAGATAGATATATACGGAGAGATAGATAGATAGATACAGAGAGATAGATAGATAGATACAGAGGGATAGATACAGAGAGATAGATACAGAGAGATAGATACAGATAGATACAGAGAGATAGATACAGATAGATACAGAGAGATAGATACAGATAGATACAGATAGATACAGATAGATACAGATAGATACAGATAGATACAGATAGATACAGAGAGATAGATACAGATAGATACAGATAGATACAGATAGATACAGATAGATACAGATAGATACAGATAGATACAGATAGATACAGATAGATAGATACAGATAGATAGATACAGATAGATACAGAGAGATAGATACAGATAGATACAGAGAGATAGATAGAGATAGATACAGAGAGATAGATAGAGATAGATAGATAGATACAGAGAGGTAGATAGATAGATACAGAGGGATAGATACAGAGAGATAGATACAGAGAGATAGATACAGATAGATACAGAGAGATAGATACAGGTAGATAGATACAGATAGATACAGAGAGATAGATACAGATAGATACAGAGAGATAGATACAGATAGATACAGAGAGATAGATAGATAGATAGATAGATAGATAGATAGATAGATAGATAGATAGATAGATAGATAGATAGATAGATATAGATAGATAGATAGATAGATAGATAGATAGATAGATAGATAGATAGATAGATATGATAGATAGATAGATAGATAGATAGATAGATAGATAGATAGATAGATAGATAGATAGATAGATAGATAGATAGATAGATAGCTAGATAGATAGATAGATAGATAGATAGATAGATAGATAGATAGAAAGATACGGAGATATAGATAGATAGATAGATAGAAAGATACGGAGATATAGATAGATAGATAGATAGATAGATACGGAGAGCCAGATACTGGTAGATACGGATAGCCAGATACTGGTAGATACGGATAGCTAGATACCGGTAAACAGATACAGATAGATAGATACAGACAGGGCGGCCGTGGCGTAGTGGTAATGGCAGTCGTCCCCCGATCGGAAGGTTGGCGGTTCGAATCCCGGTTCCCCACACCATGTGTCGTTGTGTCCTTGGGCAAGACACTTAACCCCGAGTTGCTCCCGGTAGGACTGGAAAGCACCTTGCATGGTAGTCTGCCACTACCGGTGTATGAATGTGTGTAGCATTCAATGTGTGTAGCGCTTTGAGATTTTCACTAATGAAAAGCGCGTTATAAATTGAATTCATTATTATTATTATTATTATTAGATAGATAGATAGATAGATAAAGTTGTTTTAGCTATACCGGTAGATGGATAGCTATACCAGACAGATAGATAGATACAGATAGCTAGATACCGGTAGATAGATAGACACTTCATCAATCCCAAGGGAAATTCGAGGCATCCGGTAGCATGCTCTAATTACCAGTGTACCAGAAAAAACACATATGAACTAATCAAAAAAGAAGCAAAATACACAAATTTGGAAAAAGACAACATGCACACGCTTCATGGTTTAGCTGAGTTTATCTTGACTTTGTGCTCATATTTTTCACAATATTCAGTTTCTTTTTAAAAGTTACTGCCAATTTATCATCAAATGTGTTTTCCCTCAGTACTTTAGTTAAACCCTAATCTTCTTCAGTTTCCTATTAATGACAATAAAAGAAATGGATCAAGCATCTCTCTCTCTTCATCCGTTCTCCAGATTTGAAACAAAACCATCTTTATTTATTGCCATGTAACCAGAGTCTGCTCACTCAGGACGTGGGTTGTACCTTGGATAAAAAGTCCTGCCTGCAGGACCCAACTCGTCAGCAGGTTGTCAATCACAGAGCAACAGGACACATTTTTGTACTTACTGCTGTACTTTACTGGTAAACTTTACTAAATCTGTATCTTGTGACTTTATTCCTCTTTCCTCCACCTGATAATTAGTTTTTCTGATACTGTTTGACATTTACATTAGGAACCAATTTAAAGGCAACCTTGTGCGCCGTCGTGATAAAACTGCAGGTGTCCTGCGAATAAGACCATCTGTTCTTTATGTCCTCTCAGTTTACATCTGTAAAAAGCCACAACTTCCGGGGATTTAATTGGCCCAGCAAACCTGCGGTGCACGGTCGCTGCACTTTATGCTTTTCCACAATAACAGAGCTCCCAAAGGACAACTTTTAGCTTATAAAGCACATATTAGACCAGTGACTATTTCAGCAAAGGAAACAAAAACTCAGCAATTTCTGCTACATGCAAAGCAATTTTTTTTTTTAAAACAACAATGAAATAAATCAAATCTCGTCTTATTGAGCAGTTCATAATTTTATATGGTTGGAGCAGAAACTTCCTCTGGATTCAGAGGATATTTGGTGCAAACAGCAGCGCTCACAGGTTGTAACTTAAACGGAGCTATAAGCACTGTTATGAGTCTTCTCTCTGGTGGGTTCTGCTGGTTCTATTACAGGCGGTTCCATGTGGCTGAACACTCAGCTTGTGCCAAACGACGCTGCTGATGTTCCCTGCTAATAAACACAGGCTTGATACAGGAGCGAACCCTGAAGACTTGGCGTTCAGCCCAGGATTAAAGCTCCTCTTTCCCGGATGACTTCTAATTCAATAGACTAGACTTCATCCGTGACACAATGACCCAAAGCCATAGATATTAGTCTACTTTTATTTTTTTTAAAGCCGAAACCTTTACCGTTCATATCAACTGTGGATATATCAGGAAGTGGTTTCAGGAGACCCTAAGTCTGGGCCTCCCTACTTAGGATGCTACCCCCGCGACCCCACCCCGGATAAGCGGAAGAAAATGGATGGATGGATGGATGGATGGATGGGTTTCAGGAGATCAGAATATAATCAAATGTCAACTTTCAATCAAATTATATTTATCTTTTTTAGTTATTCTAGTTCATACCTTTTTATCTGAAGCTTTAGACCTGAGGTTTCTTTATTTTCCGCAGCTGGAACAATATGCAGCTGCTTATCTTTTAGATGCAAGAAAACATCAACCGACTCCTCTGCCCACAGACTTCTTCTTTTTAAAAGACTTTTCATCTTTAATTTGGAACAACGAGAGAAGGTGGAGATGCTTCATCCATATTTATTCATCTGTTAGGCAACAAAACACTGTTGCCTCCCTTCCCTCGTACAGTGAATAAGTGTACAAAGAAGTATCATAGTTCCTGGTGCTGATGTAAAAGAATGAAAGCTCAACTCCATCATCATCCAGCTGTTGGTTCAGTTTCAGAGACATCAGGGTTGATTTGAATGACTTTCTGCTTGATGTTTCCCTGCAGAAAATGAACCAAAAAGATATATATTATAATGAACACTGACTAAATGTTCTGCTTCAGTTTACATTTAAATGTTCTGCAAATCTAACTATAAGCTAATTTTACAACGTTATGAGGACAGAATGATGTTTCTTTTTGTGTGCTGAAATAGTTTTTGTATTTATCCAGTATAGATCTACTCAAGAGCGTCATGCAAATTAATCTTTTCAAATTAAACTTAATGCTTCCAAACACGCATGCAGCCATCCAACAGCATCTATTAGAGGCCGTAAAATTTAAATTATAGTGTATTTAATGTGCCTGACGTTTTTGAGCGAAGACAGCCTCTCTGGGCCTCGATATTTAAACTTTTAAAATGATTATTCCCCCCCTCAAATATTAAAGTTTAAATACCTCCAGGACATGTTCTTGTCAAGGTTTTCCAGGCATGTGTAATTAGAGGTATTGGTTGTGTGATTAAATGTGCCATCTGGCCTGAGAACGTTTCAACTCCCCTCTGGACGTTTGAAAGGTGGACATGGAGCTGTCTGGTTTAGCTTCCTCTGAAATATAACTGTAGACCTTCAGCTCAGGTATCAATGGTATCTCAGACTGTTTAAGGCTTTAATCCTCTCCTTGAGGCAAAACAAATGAAGATGTTCTAAGAAAAGCAAGAACAATGGATTTTATCCATTAGATATTGTCTCGTGTCCACACACACTGTTTAAATGAAAGGCGATCACTGGAAATCAGTGTGTTTTACAAAGTTTTATCTCGTTCACAGTTCAGCCATAGAACCCAGTAAACAGGAAGAGGAAGATTATGAGGATGTGCCCATTAATAAAACCTGGGTCTTATCACCAAAGGTCTACGAGAGCGACGTGACTTTGATCTTGAATAAGCTGCTGCATGGCTATGACAACAAACTGCGGCCTGACATTGGAGGTGAGTAATCCTTGACAGATAAAAGAACACTTCTGTTAAAAAAACCACATTGTAAACCAATGTTCATTGCTCATGAACTGCATTTATCTAGACATTTAATACATTTATAAAATATGTGTGATTTAAACGTGCTTAATGCATTGCTGTGAATGTCTGCACAATTTCCCTACTGTCCTGTTTCAGTTCGGCCGACAGTGATTGAAACAGCTGTTTACGTCAACAGCATCGGACCAGTGGACCCCATCAACATGGTGAGACTGCTTCCTCAAATCTTTTACTTTTAACACTTTTAAAAAGATGTTAGGATTTTACCACAGGGATCTATGAATGTCTGCCCAAAATAAAACGTGACTGTTCGATATTTAGAGAATACATTTAAAGTTTGCAATCCCCACTCAGTGAGTCTAACGGTGAAACGGTGCTGAAACTGGGCTGCTATGGTACACTACAATACATCATTCAATACACAATACAATATGTGATATTATAAACAATACAACGTGCATGCTTTTTGGCATTGGCGTGCTCCTATGTTAGTGGCTTTTGAGGAAGACATCAGCAGCGGTTTCGGCCATGACAAAACTGCAAAGTCTGTGTGAAGGTTTGGTTTGCGCTACGAGCCCTCAAAATCAGATGATATACAAGCTAAACCATAAGATGGAAGCAATTTGTGAGAATCACAGGCCACCTGCGGCTTCCAGGACTCGTCAGCATGTTGGAGACTTCCTTGAATGAGGTTCATAGCACAGATCAGTGGAATGCCCACAAATTTGGCCATTTTGGATCTTGAAAGTACCAGCAGGACTCAAGGCTGACAAAAAAAAAAAAAACAGTCTGCCTGAAGAAAATCAACAATTGTGGCTTATCTGAATCTGACTCCCCCATTTGGCTTCAAAAACAGGAAGACTATCAAATTTCTCCTGGGACATGGGTAAACTAGGGAAAAAGCTTCATCTATCGCAGATGGTATTGGTATTGATTATTGGACAAATACGTTTTAACATATTGACACATCAGATATTGACCAAATAATTCAATAGTGTGCATCCTTAATAAAATGTAAAACAGTACAATGGAATACAATATGATACGATATGCAATACAATTCAGTACAGAATACAATACAATTTCAAATTGATTAAATACAAAAAAAAATTAGGCCTACTCTTTCCTGAAGGAATGCACATTACTTACCTCCTTTCATGCTGGAGGTTTTAAATTTAAAATCAATATTGAGAAAGCGAGGTTATAGCCATTTTGGTTAAATCTTGAATATACAGTACCATCATGCACAATACAGTATCAAGGACATTATATTGTGAGTGATTCTGAGCTACTCCTACGTCAAGTTTTAGCTCAAAATCTGTAAAGCCCATTAAGTTATAGCATTGAAGCCTTTTTCAAAACTGAGATATTGTGGATCCTTTTGACTCCAAGACAACAAGAGGGTTAGCTGTGGCAGCCATCTTAAATTAGTTTAGCTCCAAAAATGAATCCCTTGTAACTGTGCATCCACTTGTTACTTTGTACATCAAGAGTTTAATTAAAATCTGTTCACTGGTTCATGAGATATTTGACCAACAGAAAGTGTTGGCTACAATGAGTAGTGC
>JBBPBX010054028.1:8193-23623 GCA_038048925.1 Garcialebias charrua
ACGTGCAATTTTATGTCTGGAGGATCCTCCGTGGAAAATGAAAAGAATCCGAAAAAAAAAATAAAAAATCCGAAAGAAAAAGTCCGTGGAAATTTAAAAGACCATTACATCAGCATGCTTAGGGACACAGCAGTGTTCGTGATAATGTTTAACTTGCTTCTGAAACACGAGTTTCTCTTTTCTAGCTGTCTAAGTTCCTCAAAGCGGAAGCTAGCGAGCCGCATCCGCTCAGGCGGATGTGACGTCAGCGCCGCAGATGCAAAGAGCCTATACCAATTTTAGCTTTTTGATAAAGTGATACAACTTTTTGACTGAGGTGTTGACGTGATAGGATGTCGTAGTGGGGCTCGAACTTTAAAGCTGACGCATCAACAACGAATACGGACGTAGATCAGAGCTTTAAAAACTTCTACAGCTTGTTATTGCTTTGGACCATCTGAATTACAGTACCTGATAAAGGCTGTTTAAATGCTGCTGCTATTGGTCTTTGCAGCAAGCTGTTATTCTGTAGAAGAGACGTTCGTTCCCATTTGGATTTTGTCGTTTCAAGCACGTTAATAAGTTAGACGTGTTGCCTGCTGCAGATCCAAACTCCGTGGAACAACGTTGAGGCACAACTTTGGATTTGTTCACGTCTTTTAACAAGAAAGCCAAAATGTTCCCAAACAGGAGACCGCAACGAGATGCTAGGCTGCTAATGCTGCGCATGCTGCATGATAATAGCACCGTGCTGAAACACGCTTACGAACTTTAGTTCCGCGGTGCATAATCTCTTGTTAATAAAATTTAATGAGTGAAAAAAATACTGAAACGGTACGCATGTCGACTGAACCGAACATGCCGTACCAAAACGGTTCGGTACACCCACGTCTACCGTTACACCAATATTACTTACTGTCCTTTACATTGCCTATTGGTAGAACTTGCATCTTAGCCAAAAACGAAACAAAGGCAAAGGTCATTACCTGGGTTTAAATAGGCAAATAGGCAAGAGCCAATGATTGGAAAAGTACTGGACTGATTAAATGTTCATCTGCGAGCAAGTTAATAATGTTTAACTGATCCATGGACTAACTTGTCATTTCTTAAATAACTAAGTCTGAAGACACTTCCTCTCGTCATTAAGAAAATTTGTTTTACAGGAAGTGTTCATCACAGAACAAATAAAACATCCTACCATACCATATCATTTTATTTATAGAGCACTTAAAACAGCGACAAGACCAACAAACAACAGGCAACACACAGGCAACATACAAAATGAAGTAAAAAACTGAATATAGACATAAAAATCATTGCAGACAACAAATACAACGATCAAACAGATAATCTGGTGTTGAAAGCAATGGAATAGTAGTGAGTCTTCAAACAGGATTTGAAAACCAAGAGGGAGGGGGCCTGTCTGACGAGCAGAGGTAACTCATTCCAGAGTCTTGGGCCTGCTACAGAGAAGGCCCTGTCACCTCTGCGCTTAAGACGAGATCCTGGAACTGTGAGAAGTAACTGGTCCGCTGACCTCAGAAATCCCTAGGAATGGGGCTGCTGACCATGACAAGGAAAGGGAGGAACAAATAAGATCTGGGATTTTTTTCATTCAACCTGTATTATACAGGTTAGTTCCATTGAGCCTCTGGGACTCATTTACAAGAGACCTATTTTTAATAAAGAATGATGACAACAGTCAACAACTAAGACAATAATAGACAATCATAAAAGAAAGTATGTAAATTGAGAAAAATAAATGAAAGTAAATGGTATTTAAAAAATAGGAAATGGGGATGGGACACAATTTCTTTGAGACCACATTATCTGCTGTTTCTCCAGATGATCACAGTGAAGTTCAACACAGTTATGGTCAACTGTGTTGAACTTCACTGTGATCATCTGGACTGCAGGTATGTGAGATATTCTGAAATAAAGATTGTTCAGTAAAATCCTGTTTGCAAAATTAGGTGTTTTTTTCTAAGCAAAAATGTACATGATGTACAAATAACTGCCATGATGCCCCTGCTCATTAAGCTTAGAGACACCCAAGTAAATTTACATGTATAGTTTGTTTGTTGGGGTCTAATGTTTTGTAAGAAAAATACCAAATGTGTGTTGATATGCAAACACTAATCACTAGCTTATAAAAAAATATGTATATATCTCTGCCTCAAACACTGCAAATTAGCATGTCATCACAAAGAAACACCTGGTGATAATTAGGATCTTACAATGAATAAAAAAACATACACACTTTTGTTCTTGATGATAACACAGGTCAGCTATGAACTATGTTGAAACATTTGAGACACTTTAAGTGTTTTGATCCATCCGTCCGTCCGTCCATCTGTCCATCCATCCATCCATCCATCCATCCATCCATCTTCTTTTTCTTTCTGGGTTGCGGGGGAGCTGATGCCATTCTCTAACAGTCAAAAGGATGACACTAAACTACAACAGCATGTGTATTCATCACAACAAGCACACAAGCAGAAAAAAAACAATGAACAAAAAATAGATAAAAGGTGCAGTTATGTTGCATCAGGTAATACATTACTTGTTGTTAGACATTACTGTTTGTCTCAGCTTTCCTTCAGTAGAATGTGAATAGCAGGATTGACTGTTTTGATTACTGTACATATTTTTGACATCCCAAACAAGTTTACAGTTTATAAATACAGAATATGTTCCTTCGCCTACTCTTTCATGTTGCTGAGTACACCTGAATGCAACTCTCAGTCTTGTCAAAAGGAACATTTATACTGTATATATTTTTGTTACTGTTAAATAATGATGCAATTGGAAGTAAATGCTGGGTCTCTAAGCTTCGTGAGGAAGTCTTTGTGATAAATTTAAAAACTCTCCTTCCAAAATTATGTGCCATAAAGAGACACTCCTATGGATAAAAAATATGTAGCAGGACCAGGTGCAGAGATTCCTCTGTTCACAACTTTCAGGATATGTCTGGATAATAAATTCTTAAGAATTTACTCCTACAAATATTTTGCAACAGGATCAGCTCAAGTAAATCTGTCCGACAGGGACAAATGGGTTATGAATCACTACATACACAGTGAAAGACATACAAATTAATGATCACTTTCCCCCCTGGGGTTAAGTATGAACTTGTGTGGTACATCTGCAAATGGAAGTTTGCATTTGTACTTGATTGTGTCCACTGTATTTTGGAGAGGTATAGCTTTCTTGCTCTGCCTGCCTGCTCTGCCCTCCCTCCCACTTGTACTGCCTTTATCACAAAAAAACTTTCACACACCACCACACAACACAAAGATTTTAACACTGGACTCTGGGTCATCAAAATGGGTTATTCACTCAACTCACAGTCATGTGCTCATTCAGTTTGCACTACTTCTATATTTGCACTAATGTTTGTATTACATTACTGCCTATAGTCATACTACTGTTTACATTCACTGTTTACATTTATTAATACTGTTTTCATTCAATACTACTGTTTACATTTATTACTACTGTTTACATTTACACTACTTTTTATATCTACACTACTGCTGATATATCATTCATTCATTCAACCTTTATTTATACAGGCTAGCCTCGTTGAGTCACGGGGACTCATTTACAAGAGGGACCTGTCTCACTCACACCAAACAACCATCCACTCTCACACTCACACCTAGGGTCAATTTAGAGTCACCAATCAGCCTAACAAGCATGTTTTTTGGTCTGTGGGAGGAAACCGGAGTACCCGGAGGAAACCCACGCATGCACGGGGAGAACATGCAAACTCCACCCAGAAAGGCCCCGGACCGGGATTTGAACCGGCAACCTTCTCGCTGAGAGGCAGCAGCTCTACCAGTTGTGCCACCGTGCTGCCCATATGTATATATATATACAGGTAGTCCTCGACTTACGACGGCCTCGACTTACGAACGAGCTCACGAACAGTACTGTTGTACATTAAATACAGCACTAATATGTGTTTTTAGATGAAAGTGTGTTAGCTAACCGTTTGTAAATAAAGTTCTGTGCATGTTTAAGAACCAGTATGTACGCTTGTTCAGTCTCATGTTGATAAACGGGTGTGCGGCGCAGCGTTAGCATACATTTTGCGACTTACGGCCAAAAATCTGTTTTTACGAACAGCGTAATGCGTTCCGACTTACAAATTTTCATGTTACGAACGGTGCGTAGGAACAGAACTCGTTCGTAAGTCGGGGACCACCTGTATATATATTTTTACTAGCCTTATTGTATATGCCACTTTACCTCTATACCAATATCAACTACCTCATACATATACTGTGTACATAAACTTCATATGCTGCTTTGTCACTCTATTACAAATGTCAATGCCAGAACTTTCATTTTATTTTATAGATATACTTTTTACACTTTTATACTACTATGCAAAAAACTCAGGACAGTATTACACTTTTGTTATTTCATTTTATGCTTATGTTTATTAAATGTTTAGTGTTTTAGTGTTGGTGTAACTTTTCATACTTTCATACTACTACTATGCAAAAACTACTATGCAAAAACTCAGGACAGTATTACACTTTTATTATTTCATTTTATGCTTATGTTTATTAAATGTTTTAGTGTTTAAATGTTTACTGTTGCACCGAGGGACAGAGAGAAATGCAATTTCAATCCTGTGTATGTCCTGTACATATTGCAGTTTTGACAATAAAGTTGACTTTGACTTTTACACGTTAAAAAAGTATATCTAAACCCAAACTAAACTTTATTTTCCCCCTTTTTTTATAATTCACGGAGGGACCACCCAACAATAAACAAATACTGTAAATGCAATAAAAAAAATAAAAAAAAATCTCCATTATTCACAGAGGCTCCTTCCTTGAATCACCACCTTATCAAGGTGGAGGAGTTTGTGCACCTGATTGATCCTAGGATCTTTGCTATCGGGGGCAATCGTAATTGTCCCTGGTAGGGTCTCCTAAAACAGATTGGTTGTAGGTAATAGGTCGGACAAAGAGGGATTCAAAAAATGAACATAATCTAGATAGATAACAGCAAGGGGCTCATTGTCCCTCGCCCAGACATGAATTACCAGGGCCAAACCCTGGAGCCAGGCCTGGGGGATCGGCTGGACAGCAAGTACCTGGTTGGGCTCAGCTCAAATGAGCAACATGGGTTTGCCTTCCTGTGGCCCATCACCTGCAGGAGGGGCGATACTAGTCGGGTGCATAACTTGATGGACAATGGCCAAAGGCGGGGGACTTTGTGCTTTGACCCTGACTTATCTAAAGCTGGCTCTTGGGACATGAAAAGTGACCTCCCTGGTGGGGAAGGCACCTGAGCATGTGTGTGAGGTTGTGATGTACCAACTAGATATAGTTGGGCTCACGTTGAATATATAGAATATTTCCTTTGTAGCCGTGGTCTTTTGCTGTCAGAATAGAAGATAACCAGTGGGCCACATCATGCATGAACAGTTCAGGACCCATCCTGGCAGGTTGTGCAAACAGTATTTTTCTAAATGGAACTGACAAAGAGGAAATAATGAATGTAGTAAAATATCTTACAGACAAGAGAGACTGGGTGGATATGGACATTATGTTCGTAAAGGACATAATGAGTCATGTTATTGAGTCGTTTACATATACTGTATATGTAATTTATCATTTTCAAAAGGAATATTTCCTGATAATATGAAAGTAACTAAGGTAGTTCCTCTTTTTAAAAATGGTGATAAATGTGTGTTCAACAATTATACAGTAGACCTATATCCTTGTTACCACAGTTTTCAAAAATTCTTGAAAAACTATTTGTGAACAGACTAGATCAATTTATAGATAAACAAAATATTCTAAGCAACAGTCAGTATGGGTTTAGAGCAAAAAAAACTACATCAATGGCTCTCATGGAATTAATGGAACAAATAACTACTGCTGTCGATCAAAAACAATATTGTGTCAGTATTTTTGTTGATTTAAAAAAGCATTTGATACTATTGATCACACCATTCTCCTTGAAAAATTGAACAAATATGGTATTAGAGGACCAGCATTACAGTGGGTATCTAGCTACTTGAAAGATAGGAAACAGTTTGTACAGATAAATGATGTAAGATCTGACCTCTGTAATATCACATGTGGAGTTCCTCAAGGCTCTGTACTTGGACCAAAGCTATTTATTTTATATGTGAATGACTTGGTAAATGTGTCAGGACTCCTTAAATGTGTACTTTTTGCTGATGATACCACATTTTTTTGTTTAGGTGAAGATATAGAACAAATGTTGGAATTGATAAAGACAGAATTTGTCAAAATACAAACTTGGTTTAAAATCAATAAATTATCATTAAATCTAGAAAAAACTAATTACATGATATTCAGTAATAAAAAGAAAACTGTTGATGTTCCACTCAAAATTGAGGGTGTTGAGATTTGTAGAGTGAATGAGGTGAAGTTTTTGGGTGTTATTATTGATGACAAACTGACATGGAAACAACACATAAATTCTGTAAGAATAAAAATAGCTAAATCGATTGCAGTACTGTACAAAGTCAGAGACCTATTGAATGATAAAGCTCTGTATTTGTTGTATAACACAATCATTGTTCCACACTTAATCTATTGTATTGATGTTTGGGGGAAAGTGTGTAAAACAATTACAAAGCCTGTTTTTGTATTACAGAAAAGAGCTGTAATAATTATCACTAGAAAGCATTACTGTACTGTCATCCATCTAGTACTTTTTTTATCAACTGAAGTTATTGAAGTTCCATGATTTAGTAGATTATAATATTTTATCAGTTATGTACAGGGCTCAGAATAACACATTACCTTTAAATATCCAAATGCATTTTGCTAAAAGACAAAATTCTTATAATCTTAGGGGGACAGAGATATTTGTAAAACCACAATTCAGAACTAGTTTGAAGGGATGGTCTACCTCAATCTAGGGAATTAGATTATGGAATGGCTTGGAGAATGTAGTTAAATGCCAAGTCATGTTTACATTTAAGAAAATTATCAAAACGAATTTGTTAAAAAAAAATATATATGAAATAGCGTAATGTGTATTGTATTAGTTAGACAATTAGAAAGAGTTATTCATTTTGTACTGTTGCTGGAAGATTATTATTGTTTAAACTGATTGTTTGAAAAAAGGGGCAGATATAATAAGATTTATTCTTCTTTCTGCTACCTTTCATTTTTTAAATATTTTGTACGTTATCATTTATGGGATTGTCTTGTATTGTGTTTTTTTGTAAAAAAAAAAAAAAGAACAAATTTAATAAACATAAACATAAACATCCGATACTGTTCATGCATGATAGGTCAAGCAGGAAAAACAAAACAAACAAGAAATCAAACAAGTAAAGATTGTTATTGTCCCAAAGTGTAATGGCTGACATGTAAAAATACTTGATGGATGATACAATCCTGCCATTGTCAAATGTTCTCTAAGATGGCACTGAGTGATACAGCTGAATTACTTCCAGATTTACAGGTCATTTTTGTGATATAAAGCAATAATAAAATTCCTTACTACTTTTTTTTTTTTGCAATCAATCACTACTTTGTAGTTGATGTTGCCTCATCAACTAAATTTAACATGCTGTTATTTTTTTTTACCACACAGCATTCCATTTCTAATTTTTACATAGTCCCTGGACAATCATGATGACTGATCCTGCACGAGTTACTAAGTGAGATCAACAAGCCATCAGTTTCTATGACCTGGATAAAACCATCAGTGTAATATGATAAACAAGGCACAGATAAGAAAACACAATTTCCCCTTTCTAATATGACTGGAGGTCTCATTTGGAGATATGGGTAATCTTTACATGGCTCTCCATCTCCATCATGGCCCCTCTTATGACGCCCAGTGAGACAGTTCCTCTCCTCCTCCACTGACATCCCCATTACGGCAATCCGGCTGAAAAATGCGAGGCAGATTACAAAAGGCTGGTTTCATTTCGATGTGCTCTTTAGGCTGCACTCCAAGACAGGCCAAGCTTCTATTCTCCGCCTTCTAAATTATACCCCATTTTTTTCACACAGTCAACCAAGACCCCCCATGACTATGAATAATGCATAAGGGTAATCAGGACCTTTCAATGAATGCACATGAAAAGAATGAGTAAATATGCTATACATTTGGCTTCTTTGTGCTGTATGCTTAAAATGACGGGAATTATTTCAACACATCCTGAAGTTATAAAACCATTCAGTAAGTTCAAGTGAATTAATGAAGTCTTAAATGAGGCAAAAAGGAAAATCCTGAATGCAGCCAAGGAATTCCATCGGATTGATGAAATATGCTTGTTTAACTTGAATAATCTATCAAGCAGGATGTAGATTATCAACAGAAAAGCTTAGCTTCTAATGATATACCACTCACCTTGCATACTAGAAATTACAGAATACGGCATTATAACTGTAAAGTGATCAAACTGGACAAATGAGTTTAAAAAAATATCTCACAGAGTGGCTCTAGATCAAAAAAGAAAGAAAAAAAAAGAAGACAATGGCAATGTGTCCTACAATCATTTCTGTTTACAATTTCAGATAATACTTAAAGTCACAACATTCATTGTGATGTCCAGGTTGGTAAATCATGTTATGTTGCACATTTTGTAATACTGTTTTTTTTTTTTAAACCACATTTACACAGGTTGCATGCTAAAGTGTGTTGAAGATGAAAAAGTCAAAGTCAAAAGTCAAAGTCATTTTTCTTTTAAATTTGTTATATGCACCACATGTGGTACATGTGGTGGAACAAAATTGTGTACACAGGGTCCCATTTAAATCCAACAAAAGTATAAAATGTAAAATAAACACAGTAATAAGATCTAAGATATGAACTAAGAAAAACGTTAAACTAAAAAATACGTTAAGCACTAGTAGTACAAAACAATACACCGAACAGCAGCACAAACATGAGTCTGTGTGAGCAGATGAGTACAAATTAACACAGCAGCTTGAAATAAATCAGTAGCATGATGTGAGTTTTCTCACAGTGATAATCCTGATTAGAGATTCATGAGTCTAACAGCCTCAGGGTAGAAGCTGTTCCTTAGTCTAGTGGTTCTACACTTAATGCTCCTCAACCTCCTTCCTGAGGGGAGTGGGGCAAAAAGTGTGTGTGCTGGGTGAGTGGGGTCCTTCATGATGCAGGTGGCCCTCTCGTTTTTTCCGTCTGAAGTCCACAACCAGCTTTCTTCTACTTCACATTGATAGTAAGTAAGTAAGTAAGTAAGTAAGTAAGTAAGTAAGTAAGTAAGTAAGTAAGTAAGTAAGTAAGTAAGTAAGTAAGTAAGTAAGTAAGTAAGTAAGTAAGTAAGTAAGTAAGTAAGTAAGTAAGTAAGTAAGTAAGTAAGTAAGTAAGTAAGTAAGTAAGTAAGTAAGTAAGTAAGTAAGTAAGTAAGTAAGTAAGTAAGTAAGTAAGTAAGTAAGTAAGTAAGTAAGTAAGTAAGTAAGAAGTAAGTAAGCTTTATTTATATAGCACATTTCACAGACATGAGAGTCACAAAGTGCTTTACAAAAGGAAAAATAAAATCATAAAATCACAGAAGTACTATACAAAAAGGTAAAACATAACAAACTCTAAAATCAATGTACAAAATTAACCAAAAGCCTGTCTGAAGAGATACGTCTTAAGACTGTTTTAAAATGCATCTGTTGACTCGGCGCAGCGCATTGTTAAAGGGAGAGCGTTCCAGATGTGAAGGTTGTTCTTTTGCACCAGCTCTCCAGGTGTTCCACCTCCTGCCTGTAACTGGACTCATCATTAGTTTTGTGATGCATCTAACCACCGCTGAAAAACAAGTAAGCATACATTTTCACCACATTGATGTTGCATCTGTTTATGTAATGGAAAGTCAATGCCATTAATGGTGCATCATATTTTGTATGGGGTATCCCATTTCATATTGAAACGTTTTACGCATTTCCTTTTGTAAATGCAAATCAAGAGCCAAGTGTAAATCAAGTTCATAGTTGTATTTTTTAATGGCAAAGTTCTTAATAAATAAAATCCCTCTTAAATTCTACAACACAGCTACCCAAAAATTAACTTAATCAAAAACTTTATTACATCTGCATGTGGCAAACTACAGTTAGCAAAGAAGTCAAGCACACTCACTTGCTCCATTACACAAATAGCCTGTCCTAAATGAATACACATAATGTTAACATTAAAATTTACTGAAATAAATAGAGTGCTTTGTTAACTAAACATATTTGCAAGATATAAAAAAAATGTAATCAAAAAGACTCAGCAGAGGTTTGTGAAAGGATACATATCTTGTCAGGCAATAAGGGAAAGGTGGGGGGAGGTTATTCTTATTATAAGAGCTGAATGACTTCAGCTTGAAATACCAGAGAATGACATATTGAATGACTGCTCTTTGATGCATGGCCTTTTATTTATTTTCTTTACAGTGGCATCATTCATGTCCATCAGAAGTGAAGTGAAATGGATCAATCATCTGCCAAACTGTTCTTCAGTGGGCTGCAGTGAGCTCACAAGGCACAGAGTTTGTTTACAAGCTGTGACAGTCTGTTTCCATGGCTACAGACATTACTTCCATGAGGGCAGTAGGGCTTGTGTCATAAAATGACAAATGACATCAACAGTCTGCTACTGCAGAGACAATAACTGAAATATGGCCACAGTCACACAGTTTGTTTTATTTTTATTTATGGAAAAAGACTGGGGGCAGCATGGTGGAGCAGTGGCTAGTGTTGTTTCCTCCCAGCCAAAAGGTCACAAGATCTCTTCCCAGTCTGAGGCTGTTCTGAGTGGAGTTTGTATGTGCATGTATATGTTTTCTCTAGGTACTCAGGTTTTCTTCCACAGACCAAAAACCTGTATTCAATGTTAAATAGTACAGTACTATATGTCTAAATTGTTCCTAGGTTTCAGTGAGACAGTAGTGAAATGTTGCATGCCTAATTTGTTCCTATGTGGTCCTGTGATGGACAAGCAGCGTGTCCAGGGTGTACTGTCTCTCGCACAGTGACTCCTAGAGAAAGGCACCAGCGTACTGGAAATTAAAAGTGGGCAAAGGAGATGGAGAGATGGATTGATGGATGGATGGATGGATGGATGGATGGAGGGAGGGAGGGATGATGAATGGATGGACGGACGGATGGACGGATGGGCAGATGGATGGATGGATGAATGACTGTGACCGGAGTTGCTCAAAAATGTAAAGGGAAGGTTGCAGAGTGCTGTGGTTGAACCATAGGGAGCTGAGAAGAGGCAAATAGGTTTAGTCATATATTATCATATTCTAAATGGAAATAAAATAATGCAATTTTATTCTTAAGGATTAGTTTTATGAAGTCTAATGAATGAGCAGTGTGGTTTTCGTCCTGGTCGTGGAACACTAGACCAGCGCTACACCCTCAACAGGGTCCTGGAGGGTGCGTGGGAGTTTGCCCAACCAGTTTACATGTGCTTTGTGGACTTGGAGAAGGCATTCGACCGCGTCCCTCGGGGGGTTCTGTGGGGGGTACTCCGGGAGTATGGGGTACCAGGCCCTTTGATAAGGGCTGTTAGGTCCCTGTACGACCGGTGTCAGAGCTTGGTCCGCATTGCTGGCAGTAAGTCAGGCTCGTTTCCGGTGAGAGTTGGACTCCGCCAAGGTTGCCCTTTGTCACCGATTCTGTTCATAACTTTTATGGACAGAATTTCTAGGCGCAGCCAAGGTGTTGAGAGGATCCGTTTTGGTGGCCTTAGAATCGCTTCTCTGTTTTTTGCAGATGATGTGGTCCTATTGGCTTCATCAGCTCGTGATCTACAGCTTTCGCTGGAGCGGTTTGCAGCTGAATGTGATGCGGCCGGGATGAGGATCAGTTCCTCCAAGTCCGAGGCCATGGTCTTGAGCCGGAAAAGGGTAGCATGCCCTCTCCGGGTCGGGGAGGAGGTCCTGCCCCAAGTGGAGGAGTTTAAGTATCTCGGGGTCTTGTTCACGAATGAGGGAAAACTGGAGCGTGAGATCGATAGGCGGATAGGTGCAGCGTCCGCAGTGAAGCGGGCGCTGTACCGGTCTGTCGTGGTGAAGAGAGAGCTGAGTCAAAAGGCAAAGCTCTCAATTTACCGATCGATCTACGTTCCCACCCTCATCTATGGTCATGAGCTTTGGGTTGTGACCGAAAGAACGAGATCTCGGATACAAGCGGCTGAAATGAGTTTTCTCCGCAGGGTGTCTGGACTCTCCCTTAGAGATAGGGTGAGAAGCTCAGTCATCCGGGAGGGACTCGGAGTAGAGCCGCTGCTTCTCCACATCGAGAGGAGCCAGTTGAGGTGGCTCGGGCATCTGGTTAGGATGCCTCCTGGACGCCTCCCTGGTGAGGTGTTCCGGGCATGTCCCACCGGGAGGAGACCCAGAGGAAGACCCAGGATACGCTGGAGGGACTATGTTTCTCGGCTGGCCTGGGAACGCCTTGGGATTCCCCCAGAGGAGCTGCTCCAAGTGGCTGGGGAGAGGGAAGTCTGGGCCTCCCTACTTAGGCTGCTACCCCCGCGACCCGACCCCGGATAAGCGGAAGAAAATGGATGGATGGATGGATGGATGGATGGAAGTCTAATGAATATGAGCAGAGGGAAATGCAAATCTGATTAACTATATACTTGAACACATCACAGGTAATGTGATCTTTGTGGTTATGGTTTGTATCGGCATGTTGCTGGAAATGTGCTGCAATTTTTGAAAGAACTACTACATTTTGTATTTATTATTTAAAAAATTGAGCATCTTTTCAGCTCTTTTTTCAAGACTCACAGATATCAACACTCTTTGGTGTGATAACACTTCATTAAAACCCCTTCGCACTGAATACCATACCATACCCATATCAAGTTATTTATAGAGCACTTAAAACAGCAACAAGGCCAACCAAAGTGCTGTACAATAGAAACAAACAAGCACAGTGCTTTGGAAAACATAAACAAAAACATAAAATAAAAATATAGATACAAATAGCAACAGAAACTAACTAAAATGGCCAACACTGTACAAGATGGTGTAGTGGCAGAGAATCGGACTTGTTATCCGAAGGACCCAGGTTCAAACCCCGGCCATAGCACACCATCTTGGAATGTCTATGAGTGCACATCTATTTCCCCAGCTCCCCGGGCGCGATCACGCTGCTCACTGCACCACCTGGTAGTGGTTGGGTTAAATGCAGAAGACCAATTTCATCTGTCAAGTATGGGAACATACACAGATGACAAATAATAATTATTATTATTACAAGAGAGGATCAAAACAAATCACACCGTGTTAAAGGCAAGAGAATAGAAGTGGGTTTTAAAGCGATACTTAAATACTGTGAGTGAGGGAGCCTGCCTGACACTCAGTGGCAATTCATTCCACAGTCTAGGACCTGAAACAGAGAAAGTCCAGTCACCTCTGAGCTTACGCAGAGTTTCTGGAACTGAAAGAAGCATCTGTTCTGCTGACCTCAGAGAGCACGGTGGGACATATGGCTGCAGAAGATCAGTGAGATAAAACGGAGCGGAACTGTTCAGAGATTTAAAAACATACATGAGTATTTTAAACTGGATCCGAAGGTGAATGGGTAGCCAGTGCAGGGAGGCCAAAACTGGTGTGATGTGCTCTCTATGGCCTGTACCAGTTAAAAATTGGGCTGCAGCATTTTGGACCAGCTGTAGACGTGCAATGGAGGACTGACTGATTCCAAACAGAAGTGAATTGCAGTAATCGAGCCTCGATGTTATGAAAGCATGGATTACTGTCGCAAGGTTCTTTTGGAATAGTATGGGCTTCAACTTGGACAGCCGTCTCAGCTGAAAAAAAACAGCATTTAACAATCATGTTTACGTGACTGTTCAGTTTCAAGGAAGAGTCCATTATCACCCCCAGATTAGTGACCCTTTGTTTCTTTAGTGGGGCTAGAGAGAGAAGGTCAATGTCGTGGTTCGTGAATGTGCCATTGGGATGGAACAACATGACTTCAGACTTCTTCTCATTGAAACTTAAGAAGTTTGAAGCCATCCAGTCCTGGATGTCGGCCAGGCAGTCAAGAAGAGGTTGAATAGAGCAGTGTTTTTCAACCTTTTTTGAGCCAAGGCACAGTATTTTCATTGAAAAAATCCCGAGGCACACCACCAACCAAAATTGTAAACAAAGATGCACTGTATCCGCCTATATTAAATATATAGTCATTCTTATCAAAGTGTCTTGAATAGGAATGAAATGAACACAAAAATGTATTTTTATCATGTTTTATATTTCTTATTTCAAATTGCACTTAACATGAAATTGCACTTAACATGCCTTGAAATAAACCTGAACAGTGCCACACCAATGTGGTCTTAAAATTAAAGAGGATGAAATTGCACTTAACATGCCTTCAAATACACCTGAACAGTCCTACAACAATATGGTCTTAAAATTAAAAAGAGGAGGAAATTGCACTTAACATGCCTTCAAAAACACCTGAACAGTGCCACAACAATGTGGTCTTAAAATTAAATAGGAAGAAATTGCACTTAACATGCCTTGAAATACACCTGAACAGTCCTACAACAATATGGTCTTAAAATTAAAAAGAGGAGGAAATTGCACTTAACATGCCTTCAAAAAACACCTGAACAGTGCCACAACAATGTGGTCTTAAAATTAAATAGGAAGAAATTGCACTTAACATGCCTTCAAACACACCTGAACAGCACCACCATTCTCTCTACATTTTACTCACTTAGTGTGAAACCTGTGCCTGTTTGGATGAACACAAAGCTGATATTCTGGCAGGAATTGTAGAAAGACACACACGAAGCTCTTCCTCAACAGCTCTCAGTCTCTCTCTGTTTTTAGTTTTTATGGCAGTTAGGCTGGAGAAGCTCACTTCACACAGATATGTTGTGGAAAATGGGAGCAATGTCAAAATAGCTTTGTTTGCCAGAAAGGGGAACTCCTTGGCAGCAGTCAACCAAAAACTGTCCAAAGGAAGATCAGCAAAGCTCAGCTTTAAACCACGATTTTGTCTCAGTTCAGTTAGTTCTTCCTGCTCCTGTAAACTCATGTTCCTGCCAACAACTGCTGAGCTGTATGGGTCCCTAACAAAGTCATAGCATTCAGTGTTTTCTGAAGAGAAGTAAAATGACATCTTCTCATTAGCTGTGTTTCCATCCATTTTCATTTCGATTTTTGAGCTAATTTTTGAAATCTCGCAAATATGTAAATACAAATTAATGCGAAGCAGAAGTGTTTCCATCTGCTGGCTTGAAGCGCATCTACCAAGCCACGCACAGCGTCATTACGTCAGACGTCAGCGTCATTACGTCAGACGTCAGCACTGCGCATGTCTACAGTAAACAGGAAGTAGCAGTTGAAAACAGAACCTGGCCACACATCTCGTCAAAATGGAGAGAATATTTCAGGTACGTGTTGCTATCGGTCGAGTTGTATTTATTCTGTCATACAAACTAGTTTTAGCGATGTTACATGTTG
>JBBPBX010054029.1:0-12469 GCA_038048925.1 Garcialebias charrua
TTTTTTTTTATTTATAGAAAAAACAAGTACAAAAAAAACTTACAATGTCAAACATGGCTCGAGACTTAAGGCATGCATAGCACAAGAGAATAAAGGCACATAAACAAAAACAAAAATGTGTCTTGGGCAGCTTACAACAGAAATTCGTTACAGATTGTTTTAGTTTTTAAAGCTTTGGCATTAGTACAGTACTTTAAAGTAGCTAAGTAAGAGGAAATATAATTAGAAAACACTATAAATCTAGGTTTTAGCAAGGAGAATTTACAACTGTGGATGTAAAATTTGGCTAAGAGTAGTATTAAATTTACAACAAAAACTTTCTTACTTGAAATATTTGGACAAAAGAAACCAAACAGTATAATTTTAGCGTCAAATGGTAGGTCAATTTCTAACTTTCTATTTACATACATGAAAATGTCTTTCCAGAACACCTGAGTATGAGAACAGTCCCAGAAGAGATGGATGATGGTCTCCTCAGAGCTGTGGCAGAGTGAACACATTGGGTCTACGTTTGGACGGTACTTGGAGATTATATAGTTTACAGGATAACATTTATGCAGAATCTTTAGGGATACTTCTCGAATCTTATTAGTTATAAAGTATTTTCTAGGTAACAACCAAACATCTTTCCAACAGATATCATTAAATAAATTATCCCAGAAGAATATAGAAGCAGGTTTACTAATACATTCTCTAATTATTAATTCTCTAATACATTTGTTATTTGTTTTTTCACTTAAAAAAGGGTCAGAGTTACCAATGAATAATTCTTCAGTTAAATAGTTCGTGCTGTTGTGTACAGGATTTGACATCAACATTTTTACACCAGATGGAATTGCATCAAAGACAATTGCAAATTCTTTTGGTAGTACTGGAAAGTTATACGTAGTTAAAAATTCACTGTAAGAGTAAGTGTTGCCGTCTTTGTTGAATAACTGATGTACATGAACTATTCCTCTGTCATATTTCACAGTTTGATCAACCAATGATAACCTTCAAACTACATCACAGAATGAATAATTCTACTTAATTTTTCTAACTGTAATACACAAACTACATCACAAAATGATTAATTCTACTTAATTTTCCTAACTGTAATACACAAACTAGATCACAAAATGAATAATTCTACTTAATTTTCCTAACTGTAATGCACAAACTACACTGTAAGATCTAATTAGTTCACCTTACTTATAAAAAGTACGCAAAGTCGTTGCCTCAAAAAAATTAAGCAAAGTAGTCTTAAGATTAGTGAGTAAGAAAAGCTAATCTTTTTTAAGTTTGCAGTACTAAATCAAGTAGTACAACTAATACAAAAAAAATAAGTTCAGATAACTCATTAGCCATGCTTAGTGTTAACTTATTTTTTTTAATTTGTGTGGACTGATGTAAATTTAACCCCACTTAGAATTACTAAATACCTACAACTTACTACCAAATCATTTTTAAACGTTAATTTTACAGTTTTGTTCTACATAAGAAGACCCTTTCCTGCATTTCTTACCTCTAATAAATGTTTTTAGTACATCAACAACTGGCTAAATTAACTGGGAAATATCAAACAAAAAACTAATTTAAACTGGTAAAACCACAGTAAAATTTTGTATGTAAAATAAAGGATATTTTGTGTATTTTGTTCATCGCTAATAATAATCAAATTAAATGGTAAGTTACTTTTTAAACCCGCTAACTGACTACCAGTACTACTACTGTCATTACAAAACATGCAAAATGTAACATCATGGAATGAGAGGTACATATCACTTTCGAAAAATTTATTGTCACCATTTTTAAACAATTCAGCAACTCTGACTTAATCCACAATCAAAAACTGAAGATTAGCCTCTTTTAGTCAAGACAGTTTTCAATTAACAAAATGTACCAAATGCCAGGCAAAAAGCTTAAAATAAATTAAATGTAAATGTTTACATTTTTAGCAGTTGTCTTAATACAGTACTTTAAACAAAAAATGTGGAAATGTGGAAGTTTAGGCAAAAATGTGCAATACGTCAACCGTCCACAAAGCAACAACTTGTAGTACCGGTACCTTTTCTCCAACAGAACAGTCCAAAAACTTGCGGTTTTTCAATGAACAGTCCACAGAGCAGAAACTTCAAATATTTTTTTCCTGCTAAAAGTCCACAAAACAAAAACTTGCAGTGCTTCTTCAATGAACAGTCCACAGAGCAGAAACTTCAAATATTTTTTTCCTGCTAACAGTCCACAAAACAAAAACTTGCAGTGCTTCTTCAATGAACAGTCCACAGAGCAGAAACTTCAAATATTTTTTCCTGCTAAAAGTCCACAAAACAAAAACTTGCAGTGCTTCTTCAATGAACAGTCCACAGAGCAGAAACGTCAAATATTTTTTTCCTGCTAATAGTCCAAAAAGCAAAAACTTGCAGTACCTCTTCATTGAACAAGTTAGAGTCCACAGAGAGAGTCCTTATTTAGGTGTCACACCACTCGTGATCGGTGAGTTCCTGTATCAGGGTGAGGACTCGGGGGTTCAGGTTGAGACGACGCTTTGAGTGTTTGTTCTCCACTTTGGTTCCCTTTTCTGGATTTATCCGAAAAAAAACACCTGTTAAAAGAAAAGACGACCATTATAATTATTTTGAAGTTTCAGTAAAGTAAAATACATATTTAAAAAAGCTAAGTCTGGTCCTCTGGACATTCAAAAAACAAAACAAAACAAAAAAGTAGAAATGTTTCGTCTTTCGTCTGAAAGACTTCCTCAGTCTGAGCTGCTGTATTCAGCTTAGTCTTATAAATAGCACCCTCTCAGTGGATCAACCAGTTTTCTGATGACAAACAAAACCAGCTGCTCCCATGATCAAGGAGGACCATCAGCCTAACGATGGATCGTTAGTACCCTGATGGTTGTTTGCTATTCACAGAGGGCTGAGTGATACTAGCAATAACAGCATTGTAGGAGGGGGACAGTTGAACCAGGAGGCCTCAACCCCTTTTTAATGATGGACGGTTTCTTTTCACAAAGATGGCCTCCTTTACTCCTCTCTAAAACCATCGTTCCTATGAACGAGGCCATCTACATACATACTACATACATACATACGTATGTAAATGTATGTATATATATACGTATTATGATATTATGTATATATATATATATATATATATATATATATATATATATATATATATATATATATATATATTATATGTATTTATATGTATATGTATTTGTATGTATATGTATTTGTATGTATATATGTATTTATATGTATGTAGTATGTATGTATTATGTGTGTAGTATTTATGGAGTATGTTGTAGGTATGTATGTACGTATGTGGTATGTATGTGTGTATGTATGCATGTAGTATGTATGTATGTATGTGTGTAGTAATTACGTTGTATGTATGTATGTACTGGTATGTACATGTATGTATGTACTGGTATGTATGTACATGCATGTATGTACTGGTATGTACATGCATGCATGTAGTATGTACCTGTATGTACATGCATGTAGTATGTATCTGTATGTACATGCATGTAGTATGTATCTGTATGTACATGCATGTAGTATGTATGAAAGGCGCTGTATGTACATGTATGTACACGTACATGTATGTACACGTACACGTACATGTATGTACACGTACATGTATGTACACGTACCGGTATGTACATGTATGTACACGTACCGGTATGTACATGTATGTACACGTACATGTATGTACACGTACTGGTATGTACACGTACATGTATGTACATGTATGTACATACACGTACATGTATGTACATGTACGTACATGTATGTACATGTACATACACGTACATGTATGTACATGTACGTACACGTACATGTATGTACATGTAGGTACATGTACATACATGTACATGTATTTACATGTATGTACATGTATGTACACGTATGTACACGTACCGGCATGTACACGTATGTACACGTACATGCATGTACACGTATGTACACGTACATGCATGTACACGTATGTACACGTACATGCATGTACACGTATGTACACGTACATGCATGTACACGTATGTACACGTACATGCATGTACACGTATGTACACGTACATGCATGTACACGTATGTACACGTACATGCATGTACACGTATGTACACGTACATGCATGTACACGTATGTACACGTACATGCATGTACACGTATGTACACGTACCGGTATGTACATGTATGTACACGTACTAGTATGTACACGTATGTACACGTACATGCATGTACACGTATGTACACGTATGTACACGTACATGCATGTACACGTATGTACATGTATGTACACGTACTAGTATGTACACGTACTAGTATGTACACGTACTAGTATGTACACGTACTAGTATGTACACATACTGGTATGTACACGTACATGTATGTACACGTACATGTATGTACACGTACTGGTATGTACACGTACATGTATGTACATGTACGTACATGTATGTACATGTACGTACATGTACGTACATGTACGTACATGTACATACACGTACATGTATGTACATGTACGTACACGTACATACACGTACATGTATGTACATGTACGTACACGTACATGTATGTACATGTATGTACATGTACGTACATGTATGTACATGTATGTACATGTACGTACATGTATGTACATGTATGTACATGTACATACACGTACATGTATGTACATGTATGTACATGTACATACACGTACATGTATGTACACGTATGTACACGTACATGTATGTACACGTATGTACACGTATGTACACGTACATGCATGTACACGTATGTACACGTACATGCATGTACACGTATGTACACGTACATGCATGTACACGTATGTACACGTACATGCATGTACACGTATGTACACGTACATGCATGTACACGTATGTACACGTACATGCATGTACACGTATGTACACGTACATGCATGTACACGTATGTACACGTACATGCATGTACACGTATGTACACGTACATGCATGTACACGTATGTACACGTACATGCATGTACACGTATGTACACGTACATGCACGTACACGTACGTACACGTACACGCATGTACACGTACACACATGTACACGTACACGTATGTACACGTACACGCACTGTACACGTATGTACACGTACACGCACGTACACGCACGTACACGCACGTACACGCACGTACACGCACGTACACGCACGTACACGTACGTACACGCACGTACACGCACGTACACGTACGTACACGCACGTACACGCACGTACACGTACCGGTACGTACACGCACGTACACGTACCGGTACGTACACGCACGTACACGTACGTACACGTACCGGTACGTACACGCACGTACACGTACCGGTACGTACACGCACGTACACGTACCGGTACGTACACGCACGTACACGTACCGGTACGTACACGCACGTACACGTACCGGTACGTACACGCACGTACACGTACCGGTACGTACACGCACGTACACGTACCGGTACGTACACGCACGTACACGTACCGGTACGTACACGCACGTACACGTACCGGTACGTACACGCACGTACACGTACCGGTATGTACACGCACGTACACGTACCGGTATGTACAGGTACATGTACCGGTATGTACATGTACCGGTATGTACATGTATGTACGTATGTATGTATGCATGTATATATGTACGTGTACATGTACATGTATGTATGCAAGTATGTATGTACCGGTATGTATGTAAATGTGACAGTATTTACCTCTCCATGGCCAATGTCCATTGCTTCCAAGTCATCAACACGAGACTTCCTCACCCTGGGGCGGCCGTGGTGTAGTGGTAATGGCAGTCGACCCCTGATCGGAAGGTTGGAGGTTCGAATCCCGCATCCGCCCACCATGTGTCGTTGTGTCCCTGAGCAAGACACTTAACCCCGAGTTGCTCCCGGTAGGTCTGGATGGCGCCTTGCAAGGAAGGCTACCACTACCGGTGTATGAATGTCTGAATGAATGGGTGGATGGCTGGTATTGTAAAGCACTTTGGGGCTCCTCACAGGGGGCTGGAAAGCGCTATATAAATAAGCTCCATTTATCCTCTCCCTGCGAGATCGCTCTTCCTAGAAAACAAAACCGAGCTGTGACGGTCCACACAGACAAATGGTTTTATGGCATAACTTCACAAACAGGAAGTCTTACCCAAATTATGTCCTCCTTCTCGGTCTCCTGAAGCTGGTAGAGGATTTTTGACAGCTCCTGATCCGACTCCATTTTCCCTATGATACGTTCCTTTTCTGCTTCACTCTGAGCACTCGCCAGCATGGTACAATACTGAACTGTGCGTGTGAAAAACACAAACAATTTCAAAATATTAATTATTATTATTAATAATAATATATCTCCTTCACCGTATTCATCTGAGTGTTCATCTCGTACTTTTCCAAACTGGTCTTCATCTCCTTCCTGCAAACCAGAAAAATGATTACTTTTATAATTTATTTTGAGCACAAACATCTGGATGTTCCAAAGCTTCTGAGGACAAAATTTACAATAACTTTCATCAGTGAAATTCAAAGTCAGGTGAATCTTATTTTCAATGAGGGTCAGTTCGTTGTGCAGAAAGCTGAGAACAAAAAGGAATATACAGGTAGTCCCCAACTTACGAGCGCTCTTACTTACGAGGTTCCGGACTTACGAGCTGGCGAATTTTTGGAAAAAACGCAAAAAATACCGAGTTTTTCTGTGTTTTTTCACCACAGTTCGTTAGCTAAACATGTGGACACACGTTTCCGATCATTTTTATGCACTCATAAGCAGTTTTTCGATGAAAAACAAGTGTTTGTAGTCGCGCTAGCAAAACCGTTCCAACTTACGAGCGAAATTCCGGACTTACGAGACACGTGGCGGCCGTTCCAATTTACGAGATTTCCGTGTTACGAGCGCCTCGTTGTAACGGAACTCGCTCGTAAGTCGGGGACTACCTGTAACATCATGAAAAAAAACCTTTACCTCTTCATCAGATTCAAACTGCACATTCACACCATATGTTTCATCAATGCTGTCATCTGTTAATAAATGGAAATGTCTCGTCACATTAACAGGAATAAAAATCTTAAAGAGTAAACATAGCTGCACTATAGATATCTCCTAAATTTTCACAAGTTGGCATGAGTTGTCTAAAACGTTCAAGTGTGAGAGGGCCTTATGACACATTCATTCTGATGTTTAAGATGAATAGATAAATGAATAAGTCATTTAATGGTGATGGATTTTACTCACATGAAGCGTCACCAATAAAGGGAATTGTGCCTGCCATTCTTCAAGCTTGAAGATGCTTTTCCAAACAGGGATTTCCTGTAATAACATTAACCAGACTTGTGGTTATAAATTAGAAAATTAAGAAAAAAACTATTTTAGTTTTACAGTTCGAATTACATTACACATGAGAATAATCACTTATTCATTACATGCCAAGCTCAGTTATTTGTGTGGGTCCGAGTACAAATGCAGCTGCAGCTGCCAGGAAAAAGACAAAGAGAAGATATATGGATGCAGTTAGAGAGGACATGAAGGTAGTTGGAGTGAGGACATGAGGATGCAGAGGACAGTGAGGTGGAGGAGGATGACTCGCTGTGGCGACCCCTGAAAAGGGAAAAGCCGAAAGAAGAAGATGCTCACCGTTTCACACAGGGACCCTTTGCACAGCTAACAGAAGCTAGCTAGTAGTTGTTGAGCAGACTGAAATGGGAGGTTTGCTGGTGGCCTGTCTGATCCGTGATCAACAAGCCAAGGGGCAGCAGAACCAAACGTTTGGTTCAGGTTGCTATTATTTTTTTAAGTGTTTGCAGTCTGTGCGACTCACTCGTGTATCCTTTTTAGCTTAGCTGCTAAGAAGCAACTGGGGGAAGACACCCCGCGTGCCTCCACCTTTCTTTTCCCTGCGACTCTTAACTTCCACGGCACGCGAGAGCACAATTGCCTCAAACGAAAATTTAAAATTATATTGTGGAATATTGCCACTAGCTAGGTTTATGTTAAATATCATTAGTTGGCTAGCTCTACCGTTAGCTAACACGAGCTGAGACAATACCCATATTTCTGCGAGAAATGCACACCAACATCGCCTGTTAAAAAACATTTAAATACCAACTTCATACATTATGATTAAAAAAACATACTTACTGGTATCTGTTACGATATTTCCCAAGAGAAGAGTGAAACGCGCTCAAAAATGAGGCATGCGCAGTGTGCGTGTGTGGTTCTATTCTGAGCATGCGCGAGATGTCTTTTTATCGCGATATGATACGGGATTTGTTCACACTTATCAAAAACTTACTTTTTCTAAATGAAACGAGCTCAAGTTAACTGAGCTACTGAGATTTTTTGACCACAAATTACAAGTAACTTACTAAAAGTGAGTCTTAATCACTATTTGATGAAAACTGATTTAAGTCAATTTACTATTTTTAATTAAATACCATGTTTCCATTTACAGTGTACATCACAAAATGAATAATTCTACTTAATTTTTTCTAATTGTAATACACAAACTACGTCACAAAATGAATAACTCTACTTAATTTTTCTAACTGTAATACACAAACGCACTAAGCTACATCATAAGTACAACATAAGTGTAATACACAAACACACTAAGTTACATCATATATAGTTTTTGAGCAAGTCCTTTTTGACCTTTTTCTTAAATGTATACATTGATTTTGCATTTTTAACATCACTCTCCAGAGCATTCCACAATCGAACTCCCTGAATTGAGGTAGACCGTCCCTTTAAGCTGGTTCTGAATTGTGGTTTGATGAATATCTCTGTCCCTTTGAGATTGTAACAACTTTGTCTTTTTATAAAATTTCTTTGGATATTTAAAGGTAATGTGTTATTATGAGCCCTATACATAACTGATAAAATACTATGGTGTTTGATGGGTGACTGAAATGTTTTCTGGTGATTACTCTTACAGCTCTCTTTTGTAAAATAAAAACAGGCTTTGTAATTGTTTTGCACGCTTTTCCCCAAACCTCAATACAATAGATTAAATGTGGAGCAATGATTGTGTTATACAACATATGCAGAGCTTTATCAATTAAAAAATCCCTGACTTTATACAGTACTGCAATTGATCTAGCTATTTTTGTTTTAATGGAATTTACATGATGTTTCCATGTCAGTTTGTCATCAATGATAACACCCAGAAACTTCACTTCACTCAAGAAAGTTAATTCTCAATAGTCCAGGTATCAAATCCGCTCATTCTCAATCAGTTCATCTGGACAGTTTCTTTTTAGCAGAAACGTTTCACCCTCACTCCAGAGGGCTTCCTCAGTCAGAGTAGTCCAAAGCACACTGAAGTTAACCCACCAAGTAAGCAACTTATGTGGACCAACCAGTTTGCTGTAGCCAAGATGGTTTCTGGGGGCGTGTCCCTCGTCGACTCCTCCCAGGCAGGCAGACATGTCCAAAGTGGTTCAAGACAAGAAAGTTAATTCTCAATAGTCCAGGTATCAAATCCGCTCATTCTCAATCAGTTCATCTGGACAGTTTCTTTTTAGCAGAAACGTTTCACCCTCACTCCAGAGGGCTTCCTCAGTCAGAGTAGTCCAAAGCACACTGAAGTTAACCCACCAAGTAAGCAACTTATGTGGACCAACCAGTTTGCTGTAGCCAAGATGGTTTCTGGGGGCGTGTCCCTCGTCGACTCCTCCCAGGCAGGCAGACATGTCCAAAGTGGTTCAAGACAAGAAAGTTAATTCTCAATAGTCCAGGTATCAAATCCGCTCATTCTCAATCAGTTCATCTGGACAGTTTCTTTTTAGCAGAAACGTTTCACCCTCACTCCAGAGGGCTTCCTCAGTCAGAGTAGTCCAAAGCACACTGAAGTTAACCCACCAAGTAAGCAACTTATGTGGACCAACCAGTTTGCTGTAGCCAAGATGGTTGGTCCACATAAGTTGCTTACTTGGTGGGTTAACTTCAGTGTGCTTTGGACTACTCTGACTGAGGAAGCCCTCTGGAGTGAGGGTGAAACGTTTCTGCTAAAAAGAAACTGTCCAGATGAACTGATTGAGAATGAGCGGGGTTCACTTCACTCACTTTACAGATCACAACATCTTCAATTTCAAATGGATTGTCATCAACAATTCTCTTTTTGTTACTGAATATCATGTAATTAGTTTTATCTAGATTCAAAGATAATTTGTTTAATTTAAACCAAGTTTGTATTTTTATAAATTCTGTTTTCATCATATCCAAAATCTGTTTTATGTCTTTACCCGAACAGAAAAATGTGGTGTCATCGGCAAAAAGAACACATTTAAGAAGTCCTGACACATTTACCAAGTCATTCACATATAAAATAAATAACTTTGGTCCAAGCACAGAGCCCTGAGGAACTCCACAAGTGATATCACGGAGGTCAGATCTAACATCATTTATTTGCACAAACTGTTTCCTATCTTTCAAATAGCTAGATACCCACTGTAATGCTGGTCCTCTAATACCATATTTATTTAGTTTTTCAAGGAGAATGGTGTGGTCAATGGTATCAAATGCTTTTTTTAGATCAACAAAAACACTAACACAGTACTGTTTATGATCGACAGCATTAGTTATTTGTTCCATAAAATCCATGAGAGCCATTGAAGTAGAGTTTTTTTTCTCTAAACCCATACTGACTGCTACTTAAAATATTTTGTTTATCAATAAATTGATCCAATCTGGTCACAAATAGTTTTTCTAGAATTTTTGAGAACTGTGGTAATAGTTAATAATAGTTAATAATAATAAAACGGATAGATGGATAGATGGATGGATATCCTAGATGGATGGATGGATAGATAGATGGATATTCTAGATGGATGGATGGATTGATGGATGGATGGATGGATATTATGGATGGATGGATGGATGATGGATATCCTAGATGGATGGATAGATGGATGGATGGATATCCTAGATGGATGGCTATTCTGGATGGATGGATAGATGGATATCCTAGATGGATGGCTATTCTGGATGGATGGATAGATGGATATCCTAGATGGATGGCTATTCTGGATGGATGGATAGATGGATATCCTAGATGGATGGCTATTCTGGATGGATGGATAGATAGATGGATGGATGGATGGATGGATATCCTAGATGGATGGCTATTTGGATGGATGGATGGATGGATGGATGGATAGGATGGATGGATGGATAGGATGGATGGATGGATGAGATGGATGGATGGATGGATGGATGGATGGATGGATGGATAGATAGATGGATGGATATGATAGATAGATAGATAGATAGATAGATAGATAGATAGATAGATAGATAGATAGATAGATAGATAGATAGATAGATAGATAGATAGATAGATAGATAGATAGATAGATAGATAGATAGATAGATAGATAGATAGATAGATAGATAGATAGATAGATAGATAGATAGATAGATAGATAGATAGATAGATAGATAGATAGATAGATAGATAGATAGATAGATAGATAGATAGATAGATAGATAGATAGATAGATAGATAGATAGATAGATAGATAGATAGATAGATAGATAGATAGATTAGATAGATAAAAAACACTCTTGAGCCTTCATCATGGCATTTAATTATCTTATTATTATTATCATTATTTTCATTATTATTATTATTAAAAGGGCAGAGGGGCAGCTGCCTTGGGACCAGAAAGTCACAGGCTCAGCTCCATGCCATGCCCACATGCCGTGGTGTCCTTGAGCAAGACACCCAATTCCCAACTGCCCCCTGGGCCCCCACATAGCTGCACGCTGCTGCACGCTGCTCCACCGGGGTGTATCTCATGTGTGGTGGGTTAAATACAGAAAACTAATTTCATCATTGTATGGGAACATTTAATGATAACAACACATAGCTCTTTGCTTTAAACGATTTAAATAAACTGAAATACTCAACTGATTGTTCGGTCATAACTCTAATCTATACACACTCATGAAATAAAACCTAATTAAACTCAATTTCAATTAACTAATCAATTAAATAGTCATCATTTTATAAAACACACTCCTTTCATATCTAAGATCATTATTCTGAAGTAATAAGATGGCCGCGCTGATTAATTAGCTGCAGCTTCGTACACTTAGTCCTTCTTTCAGATAACTGTGAGTACATATTCCCGTTGTACCGCGGTGCAATGTCAATAAAGATTATTCTGATTCTGATTAAAAAGTTAATAATTGATCAGAAAATAGTGATTGGCGGTTTTGACCAAGAGATGTCAAAACTTAATTCTTCTTTGCTCAGTTTTTGAGACCTACAGAGAAAAAACAAGTTGTACATTTAAGAATAAAATGTGAATTATTTAAGTAATTAGTGCTGCATATTTTAGATTACACAAACTAAAACAATTACATTTTAACATTGTCAACACCGTTTAATAGTGACTTGGTGTTTAGGTAGAGTGGGAACTTTTTTTAATCGCTTGCAAACAAATATATATATATACAGTATATATA
>JBBPBX010054029.1:12655-23622 GCA_038048925.1 Garcialebias charrua
TATATATATATATATATATATATACGTATATATATTTTGCCAGTGTCTGTATATCTGTACTTGTGTCTGGCTTTTGCAAAAATATCTCAGAAATCATGAAACAATTTTAATGAAACATGGATGTACTGTACATTTACAGCTGATTAATGTTTGGCGTCATCCTCATTCAAGATGACTGAATCTTCAATTCACATTCTGTTCAGACTTAGTGTGAAAGTAGTTCAAATGTGTCCACAACAATTATCCTGAGCATTAATAGATTGCAAAATATATATTTTTTAATTGTTGCTATTAACTGTTGGGGTCAACTCAGTCTGTTAGCAAAATATCACATGACCCACTGAACAGATTTTATTAAAACTTTCATCGTAATACAGTAGTCACTTGATATATATCGGCATTTGATTAATCCAATTCAAGATGGCTGATACAACTCCTTTGCATTAGCCAATACAAAAATGGCTCTAGCGTTGGATAATAAGTTAAAATTCTAAGTAGTAGCAGCTGATACTTATTCACAACGCATTCTGTAAGCATCACATCCCTTCATTTCATTTGAAATTTGCTCACATTTTTGTCAATATTAACCCATTTAATGAAAATGCCACAAAAATATGACAAACAAAAGAGCATAAACTTGATTCACTCAGTGTTAGTGTTTAAAATCAAAAGGATGTGTTTAGAATTGTCTCTCAAAAACAACAACAGCAACAAAAGATCAACTGTTGTGACGAGATCTAACAAAGTGAAGTCAGGTCCTCTGGACGGATTCTTCTTGTTGAAACGATTCGTCTTTTATCACAAAAAAAAAAAAAAAACAGTCGGTCTGAGAAGCCACAATAAAGTCAGTCTTATAAATAGCACCTTCTCATTGTGGATCAATGACTACTGCTTCTGTTATGACAGGGGGTTGAGTTAATTTCTAAATGGTCTGATCAGTGTTGTTGTATAAGACATCAGCATATTGTGAGACCAGGGGACCATCAATATTTCAACTGGAAGACAGCCACATTTTCTCTGAGCTATGTGTTACATGTGGCTGTAAGTCCTCATTTCTAGCCTGTGAAGCCCAGGGAAACGACAGCACAAAGCTGTTTTGCTTCTTTTTTGCATAAACCGTTTGCTGTTCGCAGGACTGACGAGTGAAGATCCAGAAAGAGACTGTCAGGAGTAAAAGGCTGCTGGGAACTCAACTGGTTTGTGGATGTCATTAATCATAGTAGGCAAATTTACAACATTGTTTGTTGATAATTCACAACACAGCTACTCTTATGCTATTGAGACGAATCAATAATTGTTTATGCAGAAAAGGGACCGAGGTATAACAATTTTAAATGTGTGATTTCATTCAATGTTGTGAGATTTTGCAGTATGTCTTGGATATTATCAAGGGTTCTAAACCACTGTCAAACCAAACTTACTTCATTATCTGTAAAATTTACTGAGTTATACGCATTTTGTATAGGCTAATGTTGATTAGGGGTGGTGGCCATTTTAAACTAGTTGACTCCCACAGTTAATCAGTTGTAGATGTTTATGTAATCTGCTTTAGGATTGTTTCATCCACTTGTTCAATGAGTTTTTTTTTTTTTACAAACAGTACAAACAAAAAGCAAACTTCTTGTGCTTTTTTCTCCTTGAAAATAACACATTTAAATTTTTTATACCTCAGTCCCTTCTCTGCATGAAATTACCTTTGCACGTCCTGTTGCGTGCTCAGTAATCCAGGTACAAAAATCTAACAAGGTTAAGTCAGGTCCTTTGAAAGAATCTGTCCAGAGAACCTGACTTAACCTTGTTAGGGGAAGGGAAGTCTAAGTTTGTCATCGTTGTACGTTCCCATACAATGGCAAAATTAATTATCTGCATTGTATTCCCACAACAGCTTACTCCAAAGTAGAACAAACCAGTTATGTTGGTGCTAAGATGCCCTCTTTGGCACGCCCCCTTGTTTGGTACTGGCCCTCTCCCTCATCGACAGTCATGTCATTCTTCTTGATCTAAGTTCTGCTTTCAAGACCATCTGTCACTCTATCCTCCTCAACAGACTAACCTCCACTGGCATCTCAGGTACTCCGTTAGACTGGTTCAACTCTTATCTCTCTGACCGCACTCCATTCAGTTTAAATCCTTCCATTCCCAGTCTTCCCCCGTCTCCACGGTTGTCCCCCAAGGCTCTGTCCTCGGACCCCTCCTCTTCATCATTTACCTCCTCCCTCTAGGTCACATCTTCGGCAAATATGGCGTCCATTTCCACTGCTATGCTGATGACACACAACTCTACTTGTCTACAAAACCAAACTCCACCCACCCACCCTCCATCCTCACCGACTGTCTCAATGAGGTAAATCATTGGTTTTCTAACAATTTCCTACAACTAAACAGTGTCAAAACTGAAATCATTCTTGTTGGTACCAAAAAATTTATTTCAAAATCAGAACATCTTCTCGTCCCCCTTAACAACTCTCTGATGTCCCCATCCCCTCAGGTCAAGAGTCTCGGTGTCATTCTCGACACCACTCTCTCCTTCACGTCACACATCAACAATGTTACTCGGTCTGCCTATTTCCACCTACAAAATATTAACCGTCTCCGTCCTTCTCTCACACCCCGTTCCACAGCCATCCTTGTGCACAGTCTTGTGACTTCCCGTATCGATTACTGCAACTCCCTTCTCTACGGCCTCCCCAACAAATCTCTCCACAAGTTACAGATGATCCAGAACTCAGCTGCCCGTGTCATAACTCAAACCTCCTCCTATAATAAACATCACTCCTGTCCTGCAGCAGCTCCACTGGCTCCCAGTTAAATCACGAATTGTCTTCAATTTTCAATGTCAATGTTGGTTCCTTGGCTCAATATCTCAGACCTATTATTACAAACTTGGGGGTCAAAGTCGATACTGGACTAAAATTAGAAAACAACATCAGAGCAGTTGTTAAAACTAGTTTTTTCCATCTGAGGCAACTGGCTAAGGTGAAGCCGATTCTTTCTAAGCAGCATTTTGAAACGGTAGTTCACGCCTTTGTGACCACTTGGCTTGACTACTGTAATACACTCTATATAGGAATCAGTGATTCGTGTATCTCTCAACTCATGGGCGTAGCCAGGATTTTATGAGGGGCGGTTCGTTTAAATAAAAAATGGACCTGGAAAAGGCAACACGCCTCGGTGGTTCACTGTCTGGAAGCCCGTCGGTTTGCCACTCCAAACTTTTTCTTGACTTGGGTTCGATCCTCACTTGGTTGAACCTATTTTATGTTTGTCTTTTATTGGATTTAAAAAAAAGGAGTTTGTGTTATGCCTGTGGTTAACACAAACCCCCGAACCCCCCCTCGCTACGCGTGTGCTCAACTTCAGATGGTACAGAACGCTGCTGCATGACTTCTAACTGGCACACAAAAGTTTGACCACATTTCTCCAGTTTTAGCCTCCTTGCACTGGCTGCCCGTATATTCCAGGATTCATTTTAAAATTCTTTTATTTGCTTTTAAAGCGCTTAATGGATTTGCCCCGCCCTATCTGTCCGAGTCGCTGCAGCCATACACACCCTCTCGATCCCTCAGGTCATGTGATCAGCTGCTCCTGAGTGTCCCAAAGACAAAACGCAAGCTCAGAGGAGACCGTGCTTTTGTTGTGGCAGCTCCTAAACTGTGGAACAACCTTCCCTTGAACATCAGACAGGCCTCTTCCCTGTCTGTTTTTAAATCTCTTCTTAAAACCCATCTCTTCTCCCTGGCCTATGACACCATCTGAGATGTTGACTTTTAATCATTTTAATCACTTGTATTATCTGACTGTATGATTGTTTTGTTGTGTGTACAGCACTTTGGTCTTGTGGGTGTTTAAAGTGCTCTATAAATAAAGCTGGTATGGTATGGTAAAATTCTACTTCTCACGTTCAAAGCTATCCACAACCTTGCCCCTCCTTACCTATCTGACCTATAAATCTCCATCCCATCTCGCTCTCTCAGATCCTCCTCTTCGCTACATCTCCATGTACCCTCTGCTCACCTCTCCACCATGGGGAGCAGGGCCTTCACCTGCTTTGCACCTCACCTCTGGAACTCTCTACAGCCAGACCTACGAAACACCACCTCTCTTTCTCTATTCAAGACTGCTCTGAAAACTCATCTCTTTAGGCTCGCTTATCCTTAACTTTACTAAATGTATATTATATTCTTTTGTATTTTATATTATTTATGTATTTTATATTTCAATATATTCTGTTGATGTTTGCACTGTGCTTGTTGTTTGTTTTTACACAATCACTGTGATATATTTCTTGCTGTGAAGTGTCCTTGGGTGTCCTGAAAGACACTTTTAAATAAAATGATGATTATGATTATTATTATTATGTCAAACGGGTTCAAAACCATATCTTTGCAGTTTCAAGACAACAAGAAGTATGGTATGGTAGAAATTTGTGTCAAATTAAAATGATATATTATTACTGGTATAAGAAAACAATTACTTTCCTTGGACACAGGTTTAAACGCAGCTACTCTTGTGATTCAGAGACTTTTTATTTTTTATTTTTTTATTTATTTCAACAAAACAAGTACAAAAAAAAATCATGCAATGACAAACATGGCTCGAGACTTAAGGCAGGCATAATAAAAAAGAGAAAAAAGGTAAATAATCACATGAAAACATGTTTTGGGCAACTTACAACAGAAATTTGTTACAGAGTGTTTTAGTTTTCTGGGCTTTTGCATTGGTACACTACAGTACTTTAAAGTAGATAAGCAAGAAGAGATATAAGTAAAAAAGACTATAATCTAGGTTTTAGCATGGAGAGTTTACAGCTGTGGATGTAAAATTTGGCTAATACTGTATTAGTATTAAATTTACAACAAAAACTTTCTTACTTGAAATATTAGAGCAAAAGAAACCAAACAGTATAGTTTTAGCGTCAAATGGTAGGTCAATTTCTAACTTTCAATTTACAAACAAGAAAATGTCTTTCCAGAACAACTGAGTGTAAGGACAGTCCCAGAAGAGATGGGTGATGGTCTCCTCAGAGCTGTGGCAGAGTGAACACATTGGGTCTACGTTATGACGGTGATTATACAGTTTACAGCAGTGGTCCCCAAACTTTTTCCTGCGCGGGCCACATAACTTTTCCCTTCTCTGGTGGGGGGCCGGAGTCAGTTTGTAACAGGAAAAAGTGTGACGATTGCAGGAGTGCCTGAATGTAAAAATGTATTGTTTTCCAGAAAGCACAATCAAATAACCCTCTGTGGGTTCTTCACAGAAAAAAATCCAGGAAATAAACACTATTTATTAAATAAAATAACCAAATAACCCTCTCTGGGTTCTTCACAAAAAAATCCAGGAAATAAAGTTTAATAAACACTATTTATTAAATAAAATAACCAAATAACCTTCTCTGGGTTCTTCACCCAAAAAAAATCCAGGAAATAAACAGTTTATTAAATATTATATGTTAGGGTACATGTCGTTTGGGAGGGCGGCATAGAAGTCGATGAGACTGTTGGCCTTGAACGCGTCTTTCAGAACATCACAGTTCTGTAACTCGGCCAACTCAAACTGATAAGAAGGCGGGGCTTCAACAATGTCTGCAACAAAGGGGTTCTGGAAAAGACGGATTTCCTTTGCATAAACATGTAGTTCACGGAATCGCACACCGAACTCCGCCTTCAGCCTTTCCAGAGTTTGTCTGCTCGCATTTGGCCTTGCAGTTGTCTTTGTGACGTGATTCAAAGTGTCGCCGCAGATTGTATTCTTTGAATACCGCCACGTCTCTTTACAGATGAGACAGACAGCCTTTTCTTTGCATTGAACAAAAAAACAATTGTTTGTCCACTGCAGATTAAATACCCTGCATTCTGAATCAAATTTTCTTTTCTTACCTAATCTGTTCGCCATTATTCCGTTCTGTCTTTGAGAGGGGCGGGTTTAGGATTTTTTTCTGGGGGTTGCCAGATAGGGGCACAGAAAGCAGAAAGATGGACAGAATGTCACGTTTTGGATGGTTTTTCCCCAAACGCTGACACAATAAATTAAATGTGGAACAATAGTTCAAAATGGTTCATAACTAAGGAACATTTTATTGCAAAAGTCCAACTTTATTATCAAATACAAATACACATATGAAAAAATAATACACATATGAAAAAAAAATCTAAATGCTCTCTGGTATTGTTCTGGGCAGTGCTGGGCAGCGCTAATCCAAAAATTAGTTCCGCTATTTCTAAAGCACTTATTGATTTATTTAGGTCCACAATTTCAAAAGCACTTATGTATTAGCAATGCTAGCGGACGCTAATGCTAACACGCTAACCGCCATTTTGAACAGGGCAAATGGCGAACTACTTTTTTAAATCCAGCAGATTTGACCATTTGAACCGGTTAAGCTCAGAAAAACCTTGTGCTATAAAGTCAGCTAAGAAATATATTTTTTCTCAGCAAAGAAATAATTGTTTTTACCGTGTTTTCATGGAAAGTCCTTATCTTCTGTGGCCGTCGCGGCCGCCATTTTGAAGAGGGCAAATGGCGAACTACTTTTTTAAATCCAGACGCGTCGCGTAGGCCGCTGAGAAACATCCATAAGTTCACCCTCCATGTTAAAAACTCTTCGTCTGACTCTTCGAAAACAAGCAATAAGGCTGCAGAGTAACACACTGGCTGCTAACTGAGAGCGCTCGCTCTAGCAAAGAGACTGAGGGGACGCTTTTTTGTCACGGACCACATCCGGCGCTGACAGGATATGGTCTGTTAGCAGTCGTCCGGGCCCGTAAATAAGTTTTTTCGTTTTTACTGATAGATAATTAGTTATTATCGGTACTGCATTTTAAATAAAAATAGCGCAAATCCGCTTATGAATTATAAAAGTTAGTCAATCCGCTGTAAAGCTAACAAATTGTTTAGGTCCGTTGTAAGCGGATTAGCGCATTAGCGCTCCCTGGCGGTCTGATGCCCACCTTTGGTTCTGGGGGCCGGACCAAATGTGGAGGCGGGCCGGATCTGCCCCCGCGGGCCGGGGTTTGGGGACCACTGGTTTACAGGATAACATTTATGCAGAATCTTTAGGGACACTTCTCGAATCTTATTAATTATAAAGTATTTTCTAGGTAACAACCAAACATTTTTCCAACAGATGTCATTAAACGAATTTTCCCAGAACAACAAGAAGCAGGTTTACTGATACAGTCTCTAATTATTATTATTATTATTTTTAGAAGTCTTTATTCATTTCATAACAAAATTAAAATACATAACATAACAAATAACATATCTTTAACTACAAAACATAGTATATATAAAATGAAAGGCAGCAGATGAAGAAAAAAATCTTATAATATCTGCTCCTTTGTTATCCAATAAACCATTCAAATAAACATATTCAAAAAATTGTCAAAACAAGTAAATAACTCAAGCGATATTTCAAATATCTAACACTTTTCATGAAATACATTCATATATTTTTTTTAGCATATGAACTTTTACCAGTTTCTTAAATATTGAGATAGATTTAGCTTCCTTAACAGATAACTCTAAATCTAAAAAAGCTAAGTCTGGTCCTCTGGACATTCAAAAAATAAAACAAAACAAAGCAAAAAAAAATGTAGAAACGTTTCGTCTTTCGTCCGAAAGACTTCCTCAGTCTGAGTTGCTGTGTTCAGCTCAGTCTTATAAATAGCACCCTCCCACAGTGTTGCACAACCAGTTGGCTGATGACAGCCTGAAACCAGCTGCTCACATGATCAAGGAGGGCCATCAGCCTAACAATGGATCATTAGCACCCTGATGGTTGTTTGCTATTCACAGAGGGCTGAGTGATACTAGCAATAACAGCATTGTAAGAGGGGGACAGTTGAACCCGGAGGCCTCCACCCCTGTTTAATGATGGACGGTTTCTTTTCACAAAGATGGCCTCCTTTACTCCTCTCTCAAACCATCGTTCCTCTCTATCAAGGATGTGAACATCTTCATCCTTGAAAGAGTGACCGCTGGCGTGGAGATGAGTGTAGACTGCAGAGTCCTGACCTGATGATGTTGATCTTCTGTGCTGGGCCATCCTTTTGGCCAGTGGCTGTTTAGTTTCCCCGATATAAGACTGATCACAGCCCTCCTGACACTGAACAGCATACACAATATTACTCTGTTTGTGCCGGGGGACTGGATCTTTGGGATGAACCAGTCTTTGCCGTAATGTATTTTGGGGTTTAAAAGCCACTGGGACGTTGTGTTTAGAGAATAAACGTCTCAATGTCTCTGAAACTCCCGCAACATACGGAATGACCACTGGTCTGGGTCTGGGTTCCTTCTTTTCACCTGATGGCTGGCTGGAGTCCTGTTTGGGTTTCTTCTCTGCTTTCAGGAAGGCCCAGTTAGGATATCCACATTTCCCAGAGCTTGTGTTGTGCAACACTGTGGGAGGGTGCTATTTATAAGACTGAGCTGAACACAGCAACTCAGACTGAGGAAGTCTTTCGGACGAAAGACGAAACGTTTCTACATTTTTTTTTTGCTTTGTTTTGTTTTATTTTTTGAATGTCCAGAGGACCAGACTTAGCTTTTTTAGATTTTTCTACCTGGATTATTGAGCATGCATCAGAGTATAACTCTAAATCGTTCCACAGTCTAACACCTTGAATTATGCAGTGGTGTAGTCTACGTGATACTCGGGTATATGGAGTATACCCACTAGAAAAGCTTAAGAATTTCAGTATACCCACTTAAAAGTGCCAATGGTACATGACATACCATTAGGTACATGTCATTGATACGTTAAATGACAGTTAAACACTTCTGTAACAATCTATTGGTGTGCAGTGCTTTTCTTTGATACTGTTTTATAAATTATATAACATGTTTTTAATACAAAGCCAGCTGTTGTACAAAGTTTGTTGTTCATTTATTCAAATATAAGCATCAGAGACATTTGGAACTGTTCAATATGTTTAAAAATCCAAATAATTTGACGATTACATTTTACTAACCAGTGTACTTTGGTTTCTAAGCACGGTATGCCCACTACAAAAATGTAGACTACACCACTGGAATTATGGTAGATCTTCCCTTCAAACTGGTTCTGAATTGCGGTTTAAGAAAAACATCTTTCCCCTTAAGATTATAATTACTGGATCTTTTCACATAATTATTTTGGATATTAGAAGGCAATGCATTATGATGCGCTCTATACATAAATGACAAGATGTTATAATCCACTAAATCAGGGAACTTCAAAAACTTCAATTCACAAAATAATATATTTGATGGATGACAATAATGTTTACCCTTGATAATTCTTATAACTCTCTTCTGCAATATAAAAATGGGCTTTGTAATTGATTTACATGCTTTTCCCCAAACATTAATACAGTAAATTAAATGTGGCACAACAATTGTATTGTACAACAAACACAAAGCTTTATCATTCAGTAGATACCTGACTCTATAAAAAATTGCAACAGATTTCGATATTTTCGTTTTAACTGAATTTATGTGTTGCTTCCATGATAATTTATCATCAATGATGACACCCAAAAACTTCGCCTCATATACTCTACAGATTTCTGAATTGTCAATCTTGAATGAAACATCAATATTTTTATTTTTATTGCTAAATATCATATAATTACAGTAGTCTTATCTAAGTTTAACGATACTTTGTTGAGTCTAAACCAATTTAGAATTTTATTAAACTCAATCATCATCCATCCATCCATCCATTTTCTTCCGCTTATCCGGGGTCGGGTCGCGGGGGTAGCAGCCTAAGTAGGGAGGCCCAGACTTCCCTCTCCCCAGCCACTTGGAGCAGCTCCTCTGGGGGAATCCCAAGGCGTTCCCAGGCCAGCCGAGAAACATAGTCCCTCCAGCGTGTCCTGGGTCTTCCTCTGGGTCTCCTCCCGGTGGGACATGCCCGGAACACCTCACCAGGGAGGCGTCCAGGAGGCATCCTAACCAGATGCCCGAGCCACCTCAACTGGCTCCTCTCGATGTGGAGAAGCAGCGGCTCTACTCCGAGTCCCTCCCGGATGACTGAGCTTCTCACCCTATCTCTAAGGGAGAGTCCAGCCACCCTGCGGAGAAAACTCATTTCAGCCGCTTGTATCCGAGATCTTGTTCTTTCGGTCATAACCCAAAGCTCATGACCATAGATGAGGGTGGGAACGTAGATTGATCGGTAAATTGAGAGCTTTGCCTTTTGACTCAGCTCTCTCTTCACCACGACAGACCGGTACAGCGCCCCCTTTGAATTTCAATCATCAGTAATTTCAATAACTGTTCAATATTCGTACCAGAACAAAAAAAAGTTGTGTCATCTGCAAAAAGAACACATTTAAGGAGACTAGACGCCTTAACCAAATCATTTACATACAGGATGAACAACTTTGGACCAATTACAGATCCTTGAGGAACTCCACATGTAATTTTGCTGTAATCCGATCTTATATCATTTATCTGCACAAATTGTTTCCTGTTATTTAAGTAACTGCACACCCACTTCAGAGTCAATCCTCTGATACCATATTTATACAATTTCTCAAAAAGAATGTTATGATCGACCGTATCAAACGCCTTTTTTAAGTCAACAAACACACTCACACAATACTGTTTTTGGTCCACAGCAGTTGTTACTTGTTCAATAAAGTCCACAAGCGCCATGGATGTTGAATTTTTTGCTCTGAAACCATATTGGCTATTGGTTAAAATATTTTGTTTTTCAATAAATTGGTCTAATCTGTTACTAAATAATTTCTCCAATATTTTAGAAAACTGTGGTAACAAGGATATCGGTCGATAATTATTAAACTCACATTTGTCACCTCCTTTGAACAGAGGTATCACTTTGGCCACCTTCATTCTGTCAGGAAATACTCCTTTTGTAAATGATAAATTGCATATGTATGTAAATGGTTCGATTACATGACCCAGTATGTGCTTTACAAACATCATATCCATATCCATAAAATCCTTTGATCTTTTGTCCGAAA
>JBBPBX010054031.1:1651-12761 GCA_038048925.1 Garcialebias charrua
TTTATAAACTTTAAACACTCTTAAAGAGCACCGCATGTCATGATCTCTGCTCTCTGCCACCTGCCAGAACTCTTGGCCACACCCACTTCTCCACTGCAGAGCGGAGATCGGTAGGCTGCATGAGGGAGCTTTTCCCTGTACCTTTGAGCTGCACACAGGTGCAGCAGGTGCTCAATACAGGTGGTCCCCGACTTACGAGCGAGTTCCGTACTTATGAGTTGCTCGTAAACCGAAAATTCGTACATCGGAACGGCCCGCAGTGGCTATCTCGTAAAACCGGAACTTTGCTCGCAACTAGAAAAAAGACGCTAGCGCTGCGGCGCACACCCGTTTATCAACATGAGACTGAACAAGCATACATACTGATCCTTAAACATGCACAACACTGTATTTACAAGCAGTTAGCTAGCACATTACACCACGCATTCATCTATAAACACATACCTGTACAGTTATTTTCTGTACAACAATGCTTTTCTCCGCCTTTTGTTTTCACACGACAGACACGTCGTCTCTCGCCCCCCCTCCGTGCGCTCTATGTGCAATCAAAGTGCAGTGCAACTGTCTAGTCCAGACAGAAACGACTGTTAGTATCCTAACTTCATACAGAAAAAGTTTTAATAACTTACCGAAAGCCGTCTGCTTGCGCCGCCTTCAGCTGCATCTGTTAGCATTAGCCCCCCCGAATCCGCAGCTCCGGGCAGTCCGGTTTATCTGCATCTCCAAAAATGCTGTCGGCTTTGTTATTCCAAGTTAGCTCGTTGTCCCCCGATGTCTTCGGCTTCCAGTCCGACATCGAGGCGAGCTCCAGGGACCTCTGATCGCACAAAGCCGGCTGTCGAAGCAACAGCTCTGGTGGGGTCCGGTTTAGCATGTTAGCCTTAGCTCATACCATGAGCTGCTGGTCTCGCGCGGTGCTGTGGAAGCGCTCGGCGGAGGGATCGCGGCTGCTGCTCCAGTCCTGAGACATTCACAGAGTTCAGGGAGTGTTTCCAGTTAATTTATCCGTATGAGGCATCCTCTTATGGGAGAAACAGTCTTCCAACGCCGGCTGCCGAGTGCCGAGACTTGAGCTAATGATTGTAAAATGGCGGCTCCGCCATTTTACAATCATTAGTTCCAGTCAGGCAGTACCGAAATAACAGTTCATTCATTAGTTCCAGTCTCGGCAGTACCGGAAGTACCGCCTCCCCCGCAGGAAGTTGTTCAAAAAAGCACGAAATTATTTTAAAAAATGATAATAATGATACTTTCCGTATTTATAAAGCCATTTAAAACATTCACAGCTGCAACAAAGTGCTGTACACATGAAATTAAGAACATTTAAACCCAAAAAAAAAAAAAAAAATATTTTATTTTATTATTTTTTTATTTCATATTTTTATTAATTATGATAATCTCGTAAAGTCGAACCCTCGTAGGTCAGGGCGCTCATAAGTCGGGGACCACCTGTATTTTAAAATTATTTATTTTAGATAACAATTCCATGCTGATCATGCGACTCATCAGTCAATCAGCCAGTTGTGTGTCATGTCCAATCTTACTTTGAAAAACCACGAAAGGGCGAATCCGATAAAGTCGAACTGCAATGTAGCGAGTGACTACTGTCGTTAATAATTTATTACCTGTTAACCCGACTGACATGGAAACTACAGCGTTTTTGATAAACCTGCTCATTTTTTGTTTATTACCTCCAATAAACATTAAACAAACACTAACAATTCCAGAGTTTGTTCTCATGTAAATGGGGTCTTACAGTATAGGTCACTTTGACTTGGGCATTTTAAAAGTAGCTCACATGCTGATAAAGTGTGGGCACCCCTGGTCTAGCTGATAAGTGTGAATCCATGATGATGATGTGACGGGCATGCTTTGCTTACATATTAAGCACCTCAAGTGCATATTTCACAGGACATTCATTTATATGTGGCTGAAAAAGAAAATTCTAAAAATAGTCTTTCATGTAAAAACAAGCATTTCAAACACAAATTAAAACTGTAGTAGATTGTTTTCACTGTTGGCGTGTTGACACAATATAAAAAAAAGCCTCAAACCTTTTCCAGGTGTTTATAAAAATGTTTTGAGCTTTCAAATAAAAAAGAAAACCTTTTTTTTTTTACTGTTTACAGACAAGATATAAAAAAATAACTCACTCTGAACTCATGTGTAAATCATAGGTCAATAAAATAAAAAAATAAATGTTAAGAGGAAGCACATACTTAGAGTCCTGATAAACACAATGTGAAAAAAAGATCAAAACATGAACGGCAAAGAAGAAAGAGGCAATGCAAATGACTTCAATTAGGGAGCCTGTCCTAATGAACGAGCCGTTCGTTGAACTAGGACACAAGGATTGATTTCATTTGCGCCTCACTCCTAAACTGAATTATCCAAGTTGGGTCATTGAGATTAAATTACCAGAACTCTTGATGAAGAATTGACAAGTGTAGCTAATGAGCATAACACCATATACTGAATCAAGTTGTACACGCAAAACTCTCATCTGGAAATACTTTTCGGTCCATTTATAGTATTAGTGTTTGATTGAAATCTGTCCATACCATTGCATGCAAATGGCGGAAATTCTTTTTTTGTGTTTTAGGCAAGGCTTTCCAGAAGTTGCAGGATGTGCCATTGATGTGTGCTAACACATTGTGACACTTGTTACTTCCAGTTTGCTTGTTGTGGAAACAGATTTTGCTGGAATCGTACACATGTGATGCAACACAACAAGGTGATTAACATTTTAACAGCTGGATAAAGTCTTTCTGCAACCAATGTAAATGCTCAACCTCATTGCTTATGATATTTAGGTCCGTGAAGCATTTTGAATATTAAAAAAAAAGTAGGGAACCTTCAGAGTTTTCAGCTCCAAATTCTAATTCTAGCAGCAAAAAAAAAAATCCACTCAATTTTCTCCATGAACTCATTCATTCATTGACCCATCAATAATTTAGTTTTTAAATACTTAAAATACATTTTAATAGTTGGACATTGTCATGATATATAAGGGTTTGCAGGCCTGTGACTAAAACGTCTTCCAGATAAATGAGAACTGTATCATTCTGTGCAGCAAATCCTGCCAACCATGAACCCTTTTAATACCATCAAAATGCTCAGCAATGCTGACTTGCTCTTTGATGTAGAAGGGAAATAATTAAAGTGATGCAAGTGATCCATACACATATTAGGGAATGATGGGCTCTCCCTATCAATCAAGTCTGATGAAATGTCTGATGAAAAGCCAGCCGTTCACAAATATCTGCTTTAACATTTCCTCCGGCACAGTTTGCTGCTGGCAAGATATAGGCTTGGTCAAATTCAGTCTTCTATTTAAAAAAAGGAAGAAATGAAATAAAATAACTCCTTTAGGTAAAGCTGTGTGGAAGCTCAGATTCCCTGATGGCATTGCCTGTAGCTAAGATATTATATCGCCACACAACCCAGCCTCCTTACCTTCTGCTAGGCAGATTAGTGCTTTTATCAATAAGCAGCTTAGCACCAAAGTGTCCCTCAATAATATGCCGTAGTATTTATTTATTTATTTTCTCTCCGCAGTGCTTTAACTCCTGGGGTTCTTTTACTTTCATATTCTAACCCTACCCCACATTTTTTTTCTAAATTATTCTCTTTTTTATTTTTTATAACTGTTACTAAGACAAATACCAAGACATTTTGTATTATTCTTTTCAGGTCATTTGAGGAACCTAGACAGGACTCGGGATGTGTGTGTGTGTGTGTGTGTGTGGGGGGGGGGGGATGCACCCCCATCTCCTCAGACATACTATCCCATTAGAAACCTGCAGCACACCATAAAACCCATTAAGATGCATTAGAGCTGAGCTCGGGTCCACAGACACCTTTAAGGCGAGCCGGCCACAAAGGTGCACAGTTACACACAAGAGAAAACCGAAAGTTATGCACCATAACTCATGTTCCCTGAAGGAAGGGAACGAGGTGCAACATACTTGCTATGGGAATTGCGCCCCCGCACGATTACCTGAAGGAATATACTCACGCCTTTACGGCTAGGGCGTCAACGCCGCACCAGAGGCCCCGCCCTCTGGGTACTTAAGTGGCTGACGCCCATCCATCTTTCTCCAAAATTGCACTTCACCGAGCTTTCAGCATTGAAAAGGGCCAGATATGTTGCACCTCGTTCCCTTCCTTCAGGGAACATGAGTTATGGTGCATAACTTTCAGTTCCCTGTCAGTCTGGTCTCTCGGTGCAACATACTTGCTATGGGAACATAATTCATTCACACCCTTGAAATGCTCAGTAAAATGCATGCTAGAGTGAACGTCTGCCCTTGACCAGCAGGTATCTCAAAGCTACTTTCTACTGTGTGTTAGAAAGGACAGCCTGAGTGACGTCACACGCAGTAACATCCAAACTGTAATGCTTTGCAAAAGTGTTTAATGAGCTCCAGTTCGTAGCAGCGCAGATATCTGCAACTGGTACACCCTTGAACAATGACCACGAGGTGGCAAAGCCCCGAGTGGAGTGAGCGTGTACTCCAGAGGGCACATGTTGACCTTTGCTACTGTATGCCCTTTTAATGGCCTCAGTCACCCAATGTGAAAGGCGTTGTTTTGATAGGGCCTTTCCGGTAGCAGGTGCTGCAAAGCACACGAACAGTTGATTTGTTTTTCTCCCTTCGGTTGTTCTCTGCATGTAAGTGCGTAAAGCTCTCATGGGGCAGAGAGCCTTCAGCCTTTCCTGTTCCTGGGTGAGTACAGGAGCAGGTGGGAAGGAGGAGAGATCAAAGGCTGCATCTCAATTCAGGGGCTGGGTCCTCATGAGGACCCAGCCTAGCTGGGCCGAGTAGGCCACGCACTCACAAGGCCGGGTGAGCTGGACGAAACTGCTGAAATGGGACGGTCTAGCCTTCCGGAGAGCCGGCATTGAAGTGGGTGGGGCGTTCTCTTGAAATGGGTGGGAAGTGTGCGCGCTTGGTGTGTGTGTGGAAAGAGAAGGGACGCCGCAGCTGAATATATATATTAGTGTTTCTGAGTTTACTGTTTGTTAAGAACTGATTACAAATCAGCTTATTTTACACGTGCGTAGCAAGGATTTTCTGAGGGGCAATCGTTTAAAAGACAGAGTGGACCTACGAAAGGCAAGTTGCCCAGTAGCTCAAATGGTTAAGCATCCTGCGGTTGGCGCAGAGTTACTTTTCTCGAAGCTGGTTCGAATCTCACTCGGTACGGTTAAAACTTATTTTACGTTTGTCTTTTATTGGATAAAAAAATGAGGACTGAGATTAAAAGGAAGGAGTTTGTGAAACTCCTTCTTTTTTTTATCCAATAAAAGACAAACGTAAAATAAGTTTTAACCGTACCGAGTGAGATTCGAACCAGCTTCGAGAAAAAGCTCTCTGCGCCAACCGCGGGATGCTTAACCAATTGAGCTACTGGACAACTTGCTTTTTGTAGGTCCACTCTGGGTTTTAACAGATCGCCCCTCAGAAAATCCTTGCTACGCACGTGTAAAATAATCTGATTTGTAATCAGTTCTTCAAAAACAGTAAACTCAGAAACACTAATATATATTCAGCTAACACATTTTTTTTGTCGTTTCTGTAGTTAAATTTTAATGAGATATATTTGCGCTGAGGTTGTTTGAGATGACTAAATAAAGGTTGAATGAATATTCGCGCTAAGGTTGTTGTCAAAAGGAGCTGATGACTCAACAACACGCAGCAGCCCCGACCTTGCACGCAGAAAGCCCCCCCCCCCGCAAAATCTCTGCTGGCGCTATGAATTCTGGGATAGCCTCCGTCTTGAAGGTTCCACAGATGCATCCTTCGATTTCGGCAGGAAGTAGGCTGCATTCCTCGGCCGCATGAGGAGGAGTCTTCGAATTGGGACAGTCCTCCGCGCGGGGCAATGACGTATGCGGCCGACAAATGCGCACTCATGAGGATGTAGCCCCTGAATTGAGACATAGCCAGCGTCTAGACTCCTGTGGTCCAAAGTCCAGACCTTGGGAGTGTATGCAGAATTAGGTCTTAGTGTGACCTTTGACCCATCAGGGGTGAATCTGGTACACATTAGATGTACAGACAATGGATGGAGGTCACCCACGCATTTCGCTGAGCAAAGTGCCAAGAGTAGAACGGTTTTATAAGATAACAAATCTATCTTAACTAATCTCGCTCAGTGGCTCGAATGGGGGGTCACAGAAAGCCCCCAGGACCAGGACAAGATCCCAACCAGGGTTCAGGATCCTGCTGGGTGGTCTAGTCCGAAGCACTCCTTTCATAAATCTTATTATGATTGGATGCGTTCCAGGTGTCCTGTGTCCCCAGCCTTCGTGACAGGCTGAAATAGCTGATAGGAAAACTTTAATCATTGAATAAGAACGACCCTTTTCCAGTAAGTCCTGAAGGAATGTCAGGAGCTGAGCCAAGTTGCATGCATAAGAAATAATATTTATTTCTGAGCACCAGGCTTCAAAAATACGCCACTTCTGTGCATATAGATACTGTGTTGACATAGCACGGGCATTTTGTATGGTTTTTACCATATTTTCCGGTAGGCCTGACGCCATCAGCTTGTTCTTTTCTGCCAACAAGCTGAAATTTTTAACAGTTCCTTGCCTAAGCGGCTGGACTGCTTTGTCTGGTGACATAGTTTGGCCCTGAAGAAGAGCAGTTGGTGCATCCAGTTCTCTTCCAAGGACCCTGGAGGCTGTGATCCCCTGGGGGTCAACCAAGTTGGGAAGAGTGCCTCCTTGCCAATGTGCTACCAGGTTACTCTGATCGAGGGTAATCGAGGGCAGATACAACCTGTCATCCTTATTAGACAGAATTGAAGAAGAAAGTCTATTTTCCCCCTCCAAGTTTGGGGTCATGGCACTGGGAGACTGTAAGTTTTGTAAACGAGCAGATCTCCTAAATCCAATCCATTTTCTGGAATAGTCCAGTTTATTGGTCTTTGGCTTTAACAGAGCATCGGAGCCAGGCGAACCGACCGGGGTCTGTTTTTCACCCGTTGGGAGAAATTTGTTTCAGAGCAGAACTGAACCAGCACAGAGAGGGAGGTCATTCAACCTTTATTTATACAGGCTATCCTCGTTGAGCCACGGGGACTCATTTACAAGAGGGACCTGTTTCACTCACACCCAGGGTCAATTTTAGAGTTACCAATCAACCTAACATGCATGTTTTTGGACTGTGGGAGGAAACCGGAGCACCCGGAGAAAACCCACGCATGCACGGAGAGAACATGCAAACTCCACCCAGAAAGGCCCCCGGACCGGGATTTGAACCTTGGACCTTCTCGCTGAGAGGCAGCAGCTCTACCAGTTGCGCCACCGTGCTGCCCACGTCACGTGCTGTCTGATCACTGCTTGGACATTACGTGTCCCTCATTATTAATAAAGGGACAGCTGCAACGTGAGAATGTGGAGATGCTTCTTTGAGTTTGGCAGACTTTAGATTATTTGGTGATGGAGAGCCCAGTCCCCTTCGAAAAATAGGAAGAGAGATCTGATTAAACTCTGATTTGTTTACCCACACAGCAGCTTGAACACAATTCCTGCTCTGAAGGTGTGAAGCTTGTGGTTGCTTGTGGGCATCTGACATGCCCCCTCCCCCTCCCCCGTCATTAGATTATGTCGGCGTGCCTCCCTGAGGTACAAACATGTCACGTGTTTGCCTGGTTAGTGTATTGGCTGCCCCGTTATTCACAATGGAGCGGGGGCTTGAGCATGTGACCCCCCTCACCTGTCTCCGAGAGGGATGTGGGGGCTGCTTGTAGACGTCTCTGTGCCTGACTACTGCAGACAAAGCAGAGGCACCCTGCTTGGGTTTATTGATTAGGCTAATACCCCGTGGGCCGTGAGGGAGGGGGGAAACGGCCCCTCCCTTTATGATAGCTGGCAGGCCAGCGGGACCTGTTCTACTAAAGTCACTTGTGTTTTGTTTTTGTTTTTTTAGAGTCAATAAAACAGAGAGGTGCTGTTTTATGAGCTTTATTCGTGTTTATGTGCAATGATGTACATGATTCTATGTCACTCACAGCAGGGAGATCATGATTTGTGCATGTAACAGATTTACCAGCTTTTTGTACCGTGTTACAAATAAAGTCTGGACATGAAGGGATCATTCCCAGTACCACGTGGGCGGTTGATTGTGTAATGTGGGAACGTGGACCTGGTTAATCAGGCACAATTTTGTCTGGTGTCCTGGTTCACCGAGGAGGCCTTGTGTCTGACCGCCTGGCGGGGAACAAACCTGTTTTTGCTTCATGCGTTCTCGGTACGAGGTTGGCCCGGCGGGGGTCTCTGCCGGGGCTCCTCCTCGTATGCTGGCCGCTTCTGCAGTGGGGCACGCGTTGCCGAGCGGTGTCGAGGCTGCGCAGGTCTGCCACTAGCAGACTCCCTTGGGGGGGTGAAGCTTCTCCGGGGAATGCCCACCCGGAGAGCTTCGGCCTGTCTGCGCCTATGGTCTAGCTTGGTCTGAATTCGCTCCAAAGCTTTACCAAATAATCCCGTCGGCTCTATCGAGTGGTGGAGAAAAGGCACCTTTTGTCCCTCAGGAAGATCTGTTAAAGTCATCCACAGGTGGCGAATCACGATGACCACTTCCACCATGCCTCTGCCTTGAGCAACAGCGGCTGTCCCCATCATGCAGAGCACAAAGTCTGTTGCCCTGCGGGCTTCATCCAGCAAGTCGGCGGCAGCCTGCTTGTCCGTCGTTACCTGGAGCTGTTGCAGTTTTTCCGCTAGGTAAGCCTGTATCAATGCGGACGCGTTCATGGCGCGTGCCGCGAGTCCCTGAGCTCTGTAGCACTTCTTGAGTAGAGACGCTGAAGCTCAACAAGCCTTTCTGGGGAGAGTTGGTTTTGTCCTGGATGACTTAGGAGCCAGGTGAGACGCTAGTGTGTCCTCAATTTGAGGCACGTTAGCTATTCCCACCTCATCCATCCCATCAGCGTAGAGGAACTGTGAGAGGGGAAGGAGCATGGGGGCTCTTGGCTGAGCCCAGGTGCGAGTTAGTTCTGTGAGGAAATCCTGGAACACGGGCATGCTTTGCCTCGTGGCGGCCTGCTGCTTTGAGTAAAAATAGTTTCCTACCATCCTCGTGATCTGTTGGCAAGGCGGAGGCTCGGGCCATGGGATATGTAGCGCGTGCGCTGCTATGTGGCACAGGTCAAACAGAGCAGGGATGGAAAAGTCAGTTTCTGGGAGCACAGGTACCGGGGTCTTGGAGAGGACTTCTCCCTGTTCCTCCAGTTCGACGTCTGTGTCCTCCGCTGAAAATTAGCCCGAGGCTGAAATAGAGATATCGTCCTCATTCATCATGCCTCGAGTGTCGAACTTGACTGTTAAGTCCACCATAGGAGCCAGCACGCCAGGGCTGTCGCCCCATTCGACTCGTGTGCTATCGTGTAGAGCCATATTCTCTAGCTCCGGCATGGGAGTGAGAGGCTCGGTGGTATACGCATCCGCTGGTACAGCTGCAGCGCCCATGGCTTTGGTGACGAGGTCAACCCGGTGCCGCAGCATCGCATCCAGCATCTGGCTGCAGTGTGGGCAAAAGTCGGGTGCATCCAGTGTTGTTTTTGAGTGTAACATTCCCAAGCAGACGGGACAGGCCTCATGGGTGTCCGTTGCCGCAAGGGAGAAAACACATCCGTTGGGACAGGCGCGCAAAGTTGGGCTCGCCGTCCCGTTGGTTTTCCTTGGAAGTTTTGTCTTTCGCTTTCCTTTCTCCGGAGGCATGTCCGAGATAAGCGAGCGAGTCCTTCCAGAATCCTTTTTCTTTTTTCTTGAAATGTCTCTTACGTCGCGTCGCTTTTGTTGGCTAGCTCGCTAGGAGTTAGCAAGGTAGCTGTTGTGACGTAGTTAGCGCCGTCGAGCAATAGCAATCTGTGGAGAGAGGAGAATAAAAAACTTTGGGGTTAAGAGAAAATGCGCCAGATTAGCTTTCACTAGTCCAGCAATACGCAGGAATAATTACTGTATCTGTGTGCTCTGTGCAGGGAGCAAGCTCACCTCAAGTTGAGCGATGAAGCAACAGAGAAGTCCCGCGAAGAGGTAATTCAGGTTTAGCGAGGTGAAGGGCAAAAAAGAGAAAGATGGATGGGCGTCAGCAGCTTAAGTACACAGAGGGTGGGGCCTCTGGCGTGGCGTTGACGCCCTAGCCATAAAGGCGTGAGTATATTCCTTCAGGTAATCGCACGGGGGCGCAATTCCCATAGCAAGTATGTTGCACCGAGAGACCAGACTGAAAGGGAACTTATTTGATTTGTCATTAAAGGAACTACGTGCTCCATACAAAATATATTCAGTCAAGTCAACTTTATTTATGAAGCCCATTTAAAACAGCAGCTGTTACAAGCAACTGTTGGGGATGACTCACAGCTACTACCACACCCAATTTCAGTTCAGTATCTGTAAATCTGAATTAGTGTTAGCAGTTTTTGTGTTTTCTAAGGTCAGTTGACTTTGGCAGCCATATCTAATTGGCTCCAATCGAATTGTTGATATAGGCCTACAACATACAATTTTATTAACAGTACGGTAATCAACTAGCATTAGAAATATTAGCATTGACTTTGGTAAAACTAGCATTAGCAGCATTAGCATTAACAGTACTAGAACTGGCATTGGCATTAACATCAGTAAAATTAACATTTGCAGCAGTACCCTGATGCATGCTCAATAATCCAGGTAGAACTATCTAAAAAATCTAAGTCTGGTCCTCTGGACATTCAAAAAACAAAAAAAACAAGGGGAAAAAAAAGTAGAAACGTTTCGTCTTTCGTCTGAAAGACTTCCTCAGTCTGAGGTGCTGTATTGAGCTCAGTCTTATAAATAGCACCCTCTAACAGTGGATCAACCAGTTTGCTGATGACAGCCGAATCCAGCAGCCACATGATCAAGGATTAGCAGCAGTAATCTATAGCAGCAGTCATCGCTTTATAATGTAGCTGTTTTTGTTTCGTTTTTTACATAATTACTTCTTTTTACTTTTCATTTAGCTTTTATATGATTGTCTGTCGTTGTCTGCACCTCATCTGTGTTCTTCATTTAAAACAGGTCTCTTTTGTAAATGAAGGCCCAATAAGACTAGCCTGTAAGGTGGAATAAACCAAAGTG
>JBBPBX010054032.1:0-13758 GCA_038048925.1 Garcialebias charrua
TTAAAGATCCACTGACGTGATTTTTCTACTATTCATCAAATTGCTCAAAATATATATATATTATCATTTAAATATGTTAATTTTTGCAAACAAAATGATAAATCACTTTAATTTTGCTTTAAAAGTGATTTTGAACTTCAAGCCGTGTTTAATCATGGGAAATCCGTTTACACCTGAACGCACCATCTGTGATGTAATGTGCAGAGTGAGAGGCAGAGGGCTCCAGTCTCTTCAATAGCAGACATTTTAAAACCTGACTAATTTAGCAATCTAGGTGAAGATTTAAGCTATTTGTCTTCATTTTGGGAAGCAGAAAATAGTTTGGGTGATGGAACAAGAAACAGCAGGATCTAATTTAGATCTGATGCCGTATCAGACTTACTTTTATGTGAGCTGCTCATACCGTGACAAGCCAAGAGCTCTGCCTCAAAATCAAAATACAATAAATGAAAAAGTATACAAAGGAGCAAGACAATATTAGAAACTTAAAACAGCAAGTTTTTTGATAACTGTTGTGAGATGGTTCTAGCAGTTTTCCAGTTTTTCAATCTACTTAATGAAGAATAATAGGCTTTGAATTCGTTCATGAAACATGGGAATGAGGGCTTGTTATCCCTCCACTTACTACAATGAATGTGGTACTTTGCTATAAGGACGACTATATTTATGGCATCAGAGTAAGCTGAACTTAAGTTGTCTACATAGAATAGAATGGCATCAATATCAAAAGAGGGAATATTAAGTTTCAGATTAATCCAGTTTGTGATGTCAGTCCACAATCTTTGAGAATGTTGACATGAAAAAAACAAATGCTCAAGGGATTCATCTTCAGATTTACAAAAGGTACACAAATCAACCTCAAATTTAAATCTTCTGTGCAGAAACATGGCCACGGGATAAATCTTGTTTATTATTTTAAAATGGTTTTCTTTCACTTTAGGAGATACAGGCCATTTGATAAATTTTGAATGAGCAGAAGTCATCATGGTCACCTGATTTATATTGGGAGGATTCTTGAATGAATTTATGTTATAATCATAATAAATAGTTTGTCTCATACATTCGTTGATAATCTTGTTATTGCATTTGAAGTCAACTAAGCTACACTCATTTACTTTTAGTGTGGGTAATGAAATGGTCACTTTTGAATAAATAATTGTATTTTTAATTAACTGAATCAGGGCTAAAGGGATTGCTTTACATACCTTCATAAAATCTTTACGACAGCAGTTAAGGTTATATTTTCCCACAAAAGATGCGAAATTTAAAAGATCTCCATTAGAGTCTAGGATATCTGTTACAAAAATGATGTCTTTTTCATACCATTCTTTCCTAAATATTGACTTTCTACCTGCTGTGATTGCTCTATTATTCCACAGAGTTGATCCATGAGGTGAGAAATTATGATGAAATGTCATTTTCCAGAAATGAAGAACTTGTTTGTGGAAGTTAGATAACTTTACAGGAATCTTAGTTACTTCAAAGTCACATTTGGCAAAGAATTCAATTCCTCCCAGCTGCTTAAAAAAGGAGGCAGGAATATGAAACCACATTGAATTTTGTTGTTGTAAAAAAGTTTTTAACCATTTAATCCTAAATGTACCAACCATTGCTTCAAAGTCAAGTGCATTAATGCCACCATTCTCATATTTTTTAACTAGTTGGGATCTTTTAACATAATGAGTCTTGTTTTTCCACAAAAATTGAAAGATAATGGAGTTGGCTTTTCTTATGTTTTGTGGTGATATATACATAGAATGACATGGATAAATAGCCTTGGAAATGCCATCTGCTTTAGTCAACAGGTTCCTGCCAAAGATAGTCAGATCTCTTGTCAACCAACGGCTAAGACTTTGTTTCATATCTACTAAACGTTTTGAAATGTTATCATCTTCCCTTTTAATTGCGTTCTTAGATACTAATACACCTAAATATTTAACTTCATTTACGACCCTGATTGACTGGATGTTACTATGACTACAACTATGAATGGGAAGAATCTCACATTTGTTAATGTTAAGTCCCAAACCTGAAGCCTTAGAAAACAATGAAATTGTATTTAGGGCTCTTTCAACCATTAAATCATTTTTTAAAAACAGTGCTGTGTCATCGGCAAACTGACTAATCTTATATTCCCTATCAAAAATGTTAATTCCCTTTAGCTCAGAATTATTATTTATTTGGAGGGCTAGTAGTTGGGTTGTTAGGATAAATAATTTTGGGGAAATAGGGCACCCTTGACGAATTCCTCGCTGGATCTTAAATCTAGAAGTAAGTCCTGGGTTTAAGGAGACTGAGCTATAAATATCATTATAAAACATTGTTATTAATCCACAAAATGAGTCACCAAAGCCCAACAATCTCAGGGTCTCTATCAAAAAGGCATGTTCAATTGTGTCGAATGCTTTGTAGAAATCAAGGAATAAGATCAGACTATCCTCATCAAGGTAGTCACAATAATCCAACATATCAAGGACTAGTCTAACATGATTGTGTATGTTTCTCTCTTTAACAAATGCTGACTGACTTTCATCAATTATATCTTTAAGTCCTTTGTTCAACCTATCAGCATATATATGAGCTAAAATTTTATAATCTGTGCATAGCAGAGTGATGGGTCTCCAGTTATCCAACATTAGACCATCTTTATTGGGCTTTGGGATTAATGTGATTATTCCTTGTTTCATGTGTTGTTTCATGTGCTCCGCCTCGCTCAACGGAAGCTGGTGACGCGCTACGCACGCTGCGTTGGCCCGCCCATTCTTGTCGTCATTTCCTGATGCACTTTGAGTGACGAGCATTTCACACACGAACACACTCACAGAGTGAGAAGAGGTCTCACTAGTAGCTTAGAAACTCATCTGAAGCCATCAACACTGTCTAACAACATAAATTTGTCTCTGACAAGACCGCAGTTCGAGCGTTTATCACGAACACACTAGAAACTAACTCTAAAAGGTAGTTTTAGTTTAAATACTGAATGAAAAATTTAGTCTCCTCGTGATAACAAACATTAAGACTCGAAGCTGCCCCCTGTTGGTTAAAAGACGTTGACAGATGAGTTTTCTCAAAAACATCATAAAAAAGTCAGCATTTTATGGTGAAATTACCAGCTTTTAAAATTGTTCTGTACACAAACAAAAACTCCTGTTTATTCTAAATACAAATTTTAGAGTAACAGAGGTACAGACAAACAATTTATGCTCATTTTAAACACTGAAGAGATTTAAAATAACACTCAAAAAGGCATTTTTTTATTTGATTTTCAAATTTAAAAAAAAAAATGACGGAGAACAGAGCATTTCCACATTATGCTCTTCACATCTCTGAATTTTAAACAGAATTGGTGTGTACATCTGTACACTTTTAGTTGAAAATGGCATTTTTAACGTTTTTCTGTGTACAATTAATGACTCCAGTTTATTTTAAATAAAAAGTTTAAAATAACAAACAAAATTACATTTTTCAATCCAGATAACTGCGACAACTCAAAACAGTTTTACTGAATCTGAAATACATTCTCTTGGTGCAAAATAAAACAAAATCTGCTAACATTTTAGTGTTAACATTGCATTTATTTGAAATCTTTAAGAAGGCGTTTGAGTGAAAGACAGAAAACATTAAGCGTGGTTTAATAGTAATTGTTTTAAAAGATAGGTCTATTAAGTTAATACGGCCACGAAGGCTTAACTTACCATATTTTTCATTGAAGGTAAAACCTAAAATAAATAAAAAGGTACTGAATGAAGGAAAGACTTGTTTATAGATTACAGGAACAAACCCAGAAAGCTGTTTTAGTTAAATAACTCAACGCTAAGAAAGCATTTATTTGCATACACTATAATGAATACCGTCTTATTGATTCAAACAAACATCTCTCATTAATTTGGAGAAATTTCAAAACAAAGATGGGATATGACGATTATGATGAAGCTTTCAAGCTGATCGCATCAAGGCGTGAAGAGCTGGAAGTATTAAAGCAGAAGTGCATTCAAGAACGTGAAGAAGATCACCGAAAAAAACTTGAGTTCGAACGTTTGTTAGGCGAATTAAAAACACAACGGGGTGCTGTAAATGTTTGTGACGCTCACAGACAAAACAATGACCCGATCTGGTTAAAAACAAAACCAGAGCGTGAACTACATTACCAAGAAAAGGTCAAATCCCACTCGCTGGAGCTGGAAGGGACAAGTTCATCAACTCCCTCTCCTAATAAAGGCGAGAAGAAACATGTTTTTCAAACTCACAAACCACATGTCGATGCCCGCTGGAACTATGACCCGAAGTGGTTAAGAGACCCAATATGGTTGAGAAGGACGAGCACACGCCCTGTCCCTGCACCTCGGACGAAGCTGCCCGAGATAAGCAAAAAACCACAAACGGTGGACGCCCGCTCTTTAAGTGACCCTCCGCGGTCTACACCGAGCAAAGGTCCTGCTCCTGCTCCTCCTCCTGCCCCTGCACTGCGGACTGGACAGTCCGGGAGTAGCAAAAGGTCACAGAAGTTCCAGGAAAAAGGCAACGCACCACTAAGCTCTGAGGAGATAGTGGACAAAAGTTGGTTGTTTGAAAACTTGAATGATATAGAGGATGACCAAACTGGTACAATGCGTGACGTTGTCTTTGATGACTCAGAGCACACAAATTACCAGCTGTTGGAGGCAGAGAATGAACTGATAAGGCAGAAGTGCAAACGACAAAGAGAAAAACTTCTCAAAGAAGGCCTTGAGTTACAACATCGGTTTAAACAATCAATGATGAAACAGAGCGCTGTAACTGCTTTTGAAGCTCACATGCAAAACAAAACACCCTCTGAGGTGTGCCCAGGTCAAAAGGTCGTATCCCAGTCGCAAAAAAGCGAGAATAAACACCGTCGTCTCAAAGGTCCTCTGACCTCAGAAGAGGCAGAGAACATGCGTCGGTTGGTAAAAGAGTGGGATGATACTAGCGAGAATGAACACTATCGTCTCAAAGGCCTTCTGACCTCAGAAGTGGTGGAGAACACGCGTCGGTTGTTAAAAGAGTTGGATAATACTAGCAAGAATGAACAAGATTTTCAAACTGACATACACCGAAATGTTGGTACCAGTTGGAACAGTGACTCAAAATGGTTTAAAGGGAGCCCCGCCCCTGAAGCACCTCAGATTGAAAAATCTGAGACAAGCAACGAACCACAAAAGGTAGGTGTTCACTCTCTAAGAGACCCACAACGGTTCAGATCGAACCAGATGGGTGAAAACCGAGGTCAATCGGTGGGTGGACTTCAAAAGAAATTGAAGGATGAGGACCTATACTCATGTAACTATGCGTCGTCCCAACAGCCACCCCCGAGCCTTGGAACTGCACCTCCCGCGCCTCGAACAGAACAGTTCGAGACAGGCAAAGAGTCACGAATGTCCCGGAATAATGGCCCAACACCTCTATGCTCGGAAGAGACAGAGGAAGTAAGTAGTTTGTCAGTAGATTTGAATGTTACTGTGCTTGACCAACCTGATACAATGAGTGGCGTTATCATTGATAATGACACTATCAACATTGACCAACCTGGAGCGATGTGTAGCACTGTCTTTCACAAAGACTCAGAGCACACAAATAACTCAGCGCACACTACTACCAACATTGCCATGGATGTTGACAGCAAACCAATTGCTGACACACAACAACATCCTGAAGGTCATGATGCTGACAGCCAACAAGATGCTGACAGTAAACAAGATTACACAGACAGAGTCACACGTGAACAGAAACGTGGGCCAAGACCTGTGAGGTTTCTGTGTAACTTTATACAAAGGGGGGTGGCTAAGAAAGCTTACCTGCCTATCACACTGGAAGGTGTCCTTGAGCGTGAAGCCCTCCTGGATGGCAGTTCTGATATAACTATTATGTCGGCCAAGCTGTTCGAGGAGCTGAGGACCGCCGCTAACGGTGTTGACAGGCAAATACCCTTTGAGAAATGTGCTATTGAGCTACAGGGTCTCGCAGAGACGAGAACAACCCTAACAGCTATGGCTATGGTTCACATGCAGATTGGCGAAATGACACTACGCCACCCGGTGTACGTGTCTAAACTTGACTCATTCCCATTTTTGGTTGGCCAAGATTTTATAAACCGCTTCAACGCGATTATAGATTATGGTCGACGGAAAATGTGGAGCACAGTGAGAAAACCCCTGCCAATAAAAGTGCTTCCTAGTTGCGATACAGACTGCCTAACCGCAGGTACCGCAAAGGACACACGGGACTGCTCATCCGAGGACGAGAGCCCGGTAAGTGAACCTTCAACTACAGGTGAGACAGAAGAGACCCAAAAGTTGGACCAAACTCTGGCCCAACAAGAGAACCTCCTCTGTGAGCTGACACATTCAGCACTCCCTGACCACTGCCTACCACAGGTAGTGAAAGGTGTTGAGATCCAAGGATCCCACACCGAAGACGCTGTACTGTCCTCTGGGACAGGTAATTCGGCAATCAACCAAGCTTTCAATGAAACCTTGGTTCAAGGGCATCTGAGTCCAGAAAATGACAGTCAACCAAACGCTGACAGTCACTTGGACATCATTGTTGCAGATTACGAGGACCCCTCATCAGACAAGAAGGGGGCAAACTCACATTACCTACCACAGGTAGAGAAAGGTGTGGAGATCCAAGGACCCCACACCGAGGTTGCTGTACTGTCCCCTGGGACAGGTAAATCGGCTATCAGCCAAGCTTTCGATGAAACCTTGGTTCAGGGACATTTGTGTCTAGAACTAGTCAGAAATGACATAGTTTTTACAGACTCAAAGAGCCCCTCTTCAGTCAAGAAGTGGGAAGACACACACAACGACAGTGACCCGTCGCAGTCTGTACAATCAGACACACCAGCGATTGCGCCGACAGTTGTGACACACCTGAATTACGCGGAAAGAGGTAAACGTAAGAAGATACGTTGGCCAAAACCTAAACGATTCCTGTGTACCGTCTTCTCTCAGCTGCGCGAACAGCTTAAACTAAACGGTGGCATCCTAACTTGTGCCCATGGACGGACGTCCTCACCTGTGTTCGTGGTCCCCCATGACCAAAGGGGGGTGATGTTAGGCCATGCCAAAGACAAAGATTTGAATGTACACCTCAGAAACACTTTTGCTTTCGCCCAGAAAAACCTGGAAAGATCCGCTGAAGGACGTAAGGCGTACTATGACCAGAAGGCCTCTCACAATGAACTCCAAGTGGGAGACAGAGTCTGGTACTATACGTTCGCCCCAGCAACCGGGAAAGGAGAGTCCGAGACCGGAACTCTCGCCCGCAAACTAATGCCCAGGTGGACTGGACCTCATCTGATAACAGACAAAGTGTCCTCAGTCGTCTACGAAATCAAAATCAGCAAAGGCCGCAAAGAGCCAATTGCTAAATGGGTACATCGAAATCAGATCAAACCTTACAAGGCGTTCAATGACTCCACAAAAGACAAAGATCTCACAAACTCACCGACTTCATGGGATAATAAGGTCGTCCAAACACAAGTTAGTAAATAAACTAATCAGGTTTAAACTACCGTATTTCCCACCCTATAAGTCGCATTGTCCAATTTGAACTTAGAAACGCTAAGCCTAAAACCCACAACAAAAAACTAACCTTAACAACCGTTTAAATCCACGAGATTTAATTTGACCTCGGTCATAAAGTTGAGACCTGTTTTCTTGTGTGTTGCACTTTGGAATCTGACGACAAGAGTGTGTCGAAGCAGTGAAACGTTGTTTCCTTGTTGTTTAGTCATTACTGTTGTCATTAGTTGAGATATTGTTTTGGTTCTGAACACTCCCAGCCAAAAAGGTTTTGTATTAACATTGGTTAATGAATGATATGGATTTAACTATGCCAACATGCAGTTCGTTTTGTTAAATCTCAATCGTCGAAGAGTCAATGTAGTTTAAAGCTACTCAAGGTACCATAAACTACACTGGTCTCACAATTTCTAAATTGAACCGATTCGATCGTTTCTATTCTAGATTATCTATTCATTTTGATGAGTCTCGCCATAGACTTCAAAATTTATTAGGAATACCAAATCCTACGTCGTTCGTCTAAAAGACAACAGACATTTAGATCAAACTATATTTCATTTTTATTTTAGTTTAACCTAAACTAAGTAATGAATGGAGGAATAGTTTGGAATTAGAGGCCTTCGTTACAGAAGCCCTCCAAAATTCTATAGGTACAGATCCCTATATCTAAATCTACAGAATTGATCCACCCCTTAATTGGTAAGTGTAGCTGATCTAAACCATGATAGCTTAATGTAAAATCCCAATCATAAGCCCACCTTAAAAAACCACATAATTGCATGACACATAGAACCAGAGTGGCACTGACTGGAAACCAACCAGCCAACAACCTTCGATGTGGGACCTGCAGCTCCAACGCTTGGTCTTCAACCTCCATCCAAGGGTCGCCTCCTCTGCGTCAATCGAGGGATCCCCTCTACATGCTGATTATGAAAACAATTGTTGCTGATCAATCAACAAAACTAATCGTTGTGGATTTACTGCTGTGGAATTACCGCTGTGGATTATAAGACTTTGCTTTCCAAGGGATCACAGACTTTGTTTTCCAAGAGTTAACAGACTTTGTTTTCCAAAGGATTAAAAGCTTTTCGCAATGGGATTACCTCCGAACAGTATGAAATTTCCAAAAACTTTATGGGATTATAATTTTTGATTTTTCTTTTCCACTTACTGGATTACTTCAAGATCAAAGACAGTTCAAGGTTTCCTTTCGTGTTGGACCCCATCCCCAAGGACTGGCGATGGCTTCCAAAAGGGGGGAGATGTAGTGGGCATGACCTTGTCCACTTTTAAGACACCTGTGTACTTTTGAACTGTCCAGTGATGACCTTTACTGACCTCTCAGTAAAGCAAGACATTTACTACAAAATCATTCATTAAGCTGTAATCTGATAAATATAGTCACCAAAAGAGACTATTTCTATCTTTGATTTTAGGCTGATGTGATCAAAAGAATAACTTTTGTCATTTTCATGATGTGTGCTTTTAAGCTGTGTCATTCTGTAAGAGTTAAACTGTGTTCACTGCTGTGTTTAAAGGTGAAGCCTTCGGGTCACAGAGACCGGACGGTTTTGTTTAGAAACTCAGAGACAGTCTCATGAGCAGGGCTCCAGCTTTATCTATCTTTTTCCTAAACATTTCTCTCTGCTGCTGCTTGTAACCTTGGGTCCTGATAAGACAAGTGAACTCCTCGACTGGTCCTTCCTTAAGTACTAGTCCTAAGTTTTGCTGTCACACTGGAGAGTCGGCAAGAGTCCGAGAGAGTTTCTGGGAGTTTCGAAAGATGATGTGAACTTCCAAAGAGCTGAATGACCACAAGTCACGCGCTAAGGACTCGTCATCCAGCTGGGACTGATAACATGTTGTTATGGGTCCACTTTTAAGGAACAGAGCTCAAAAACTTTGTTTATTCCCTCCTGGAATAAGTAGTCTTTGAATGGACAGAGAGTTTGAATGGACAGAGACCTGAAAGCTCTCTGCCTTGCAGCTGGTCAAGCTTGGTCAAGAGCCAAAGACTAACTTGTCAGCTAGAACTGATGGACGCCTCCATCCAGTTCCCCGAGCAAAAGCTCCAAAGTTCCTAATGAACTTTCTTTGAGAAACATCTCGTCTTGAAGTCGGCCAGAAGCTGCCACATGTTTCTGACGGCTGACGCGGATCCGAGGAGACGTTGGAAGTAAACGACCAGTTCAGACGTACGAGGGCCGGAAGGACTCTGTGCACCTGGGAGGCTGGTAATATCTTTATCAGACGCATCGTCAAAAGGTAAAGCTGTTTACAAACGTACCTGGGATTTAGCCGAAGTCGGATGGAAAGTGTCATCTCTGGTTACACTCGAGATAAATAACTTAATCTCTCCAACCTCTTATTCCTCCTTTTCCCTTTCCCTCTCAATCTTAAGCTGGAAACTATTTTAAGCTGAAGAGCCCCTCAGACTAAATATGTGTAACATCTAGTATTTATGTCTGTTGTGTTAAATCAAGTGTGCTGACGTATTTGAATTGAAAGAAAGTGAAATCATGTCAATCAAGTGTAATGGTGTTAATTTAGTTGATTTATTTTAAATAAATGATAGTGTCTCTTTGACATATCAAACTAAGTTAACGTGTCCATTGTCACTTAATGGCTCTGTTTATTTATCCATCATAAAGATCACAGAAATATTGAATAAACTGAAAAAGAAGAGAATCCGTGAAATTACTATTCAATCTGAATAAGTAAATTAAGGTAAAAAGGTCTCAGTATTAAACTGACCCCCTCTAAACCCTTTACATGGTATTAGAGAGATTACCTGTCATGATACAGTCTAAGAAAGCTTCATAAAGCATCTCTCTAATCTCATTCCAGAAGAATCTATAAAATTCAGTTGTTAGCCCATCTAAACCAGGTGACTTCTCAGTAGACATCTTCAAAATAGCCTTATCCAATTCCTCAAGTTCTATTTGTTTCTCCATAAGTTGTTTAAAATCAAGATCAATTACTTTATTGAAATCTCTTATAGAGTTTATAAATGCTGAACATTTTGTTTCAGAGTACTTAGATTTGTATAAGTTACTGTAAAAATTGTGTATTTCTCTATTAATCTGTGTTTCATCTTCAGAAATAATTCCATTTATATTCAATTTAGTGATCTTCTTTTTTAGTTGCCTATGTTTTTCCAGGTTGAAAAAATAAGATGTATTTTTTTCCCCTTCTTCAATCCAGCGAGCTCGAGAACGTACAAAAGCACCCTTAGCTTTTTCTTCATATAATTGATCTAGTTCACTCTGTAATTTATTTAGTTCAACAAGTTCTTCAGGTACCAAATCTGTCTTTTTACAAAGACCGTTAATATTTGTAATGATATTAAGTTGTTTTTGTTGTTTCAGTTTAGATAGTTTTTTACTTGTATCAATAGCCAGCTCCCTTATTTTAAATTTAAACCATTCCCATTTACTCACAGCTGACATTTCCAAGGCATTGACCTCCACCACCAACTGTCTGACCTCTTCACCAAAACCAGAATTCTGCAAAAGAGAATTATTGAATTTCCAAACACGGGTTAAGCCAGGATCTGACCTTGAAAACACAAGAGATAGAGAAATTACACAGTGATCAGTTAAAGGTGCAGCAGATATCTCACACTTATTAATATAATTGATCAAAGAAGTAGAAATGAGCCAGTAATCTATTCTAGAACTTAAACCATTCCCAGAGGCATTAAACCAGGAGAACTGACGAGTCCCAGGGTTTTTCACCCTCCAGTAATCAATCAAGTTTGCACTGTTCATTAATTGATTGATCAGATCATCGTATTTATGACAGAGGACCCGGGGTGGATTTCTGTCCAACCATAAGTCAGGCGCCAAATTCAAATCACCGCCAACTATAACTTTGTCTGTTGAATAAGTATGCATATTGTCTGTAATATGTTTACATAAATCATTTATCAAAGTTTTGTTTTTGCCTCTTTCGTTGTAACCATAAACACACACCAAAATAAAATTTTCATCATTAATTTCTGTTATCACCATCAGCCAGTGCCCACTAGTGTCACTAACATGCTTTAAAATTTTCCCTGGAAATCTGTTAAACAAAATCATAACACCTGCTGAGTGTGACGTCCCATGACTAACAAAAATAGAGTCACCCCACTGTAACTTCCAAAAGTTCACATCATCCTTACCAGAATGAGTTTCTTGTAAAAAAACACAATTGACTTTTTGCTCCTTACAAAAAAGAAAAACAGCTTTTCGTTTCACATTGTTTTTAAGCCCCCTAGCGTTTAAAGAAATAAAAGATAATATACCGGTACCTAAAAGGTTTTGAGGTAGAACAAAAAATACAAGATGTGCAGGAATGAGAAATTTTGGGTCTGGACACTCTCACAAGACAAATTCCCCTGGAGGACGGACTGTGGGCACTGAGCCTCTGTCTCTCTCTCCTCTATTTCTCTATGGGTGATTGTCTCTTGACAAAAACTTGAATAATGTGATCTGTCCACTGAGTTCCTTGTGGTCAGTGCTTTCTATCATGTTTGTGGAGGTTTTGGAACCCAAGATGCAGACAGACACAAAAATGCAAAGAAATAAAACTGAAACTGATTTAAAGGGGACCTCAGATGTATTTTTTAAATTTTTATGGTATTTCTGTGGGATATCCAGACCCTATTCCTTCAATTTAATGCACAAAATAATTATTAGATAATCAATTATACCCTTTTTAATTCTGCCATTTTTAACTTTCGTTTTGAACGACCGGTTTCTTGAAGTCCACGCCCTTCAACGATCTGTTCACGCCCTCTGTAACAGCCAGTATCTGTAATGTGTTGTTGTTTTAAAATTAGCTCTTTTTTTATTACTCATTTGACTTACTGTTAGTGTTAGCTTAAGATAACTTACCGAAACCCGTCTGAGCGCGCCGCAGTTTGCTGCTCCTTTTAGCATTAGACCACCCGAATCCGAAGCTAATGTTAGCTTGTTCCTCTTCCGGTTTTCGCCAGCTCCGCTCGTTGCACGCGATGAGATTTTGGGAGTTATCGCTGTTCCAGTGAAGACAACACAAAGTTCACCAAGTGTCTCCCGTAAATTAATCTGTAAGGAGAAGGTCCTCTTGCTGCGAGCCTGCTGCGAGGCTGCTGCAAGGCTGTACAGTTGAAGCTCCGCTCCATCGCGCCGGAAGAGGGTCCCGTCGAACCCGGTCCTTCCGCCTGTGGTCCGCTCGTTTAATTTTTGCCGGCTGCGCGTTGGCAGCGATCGCAAATACACTAAAAATTGAACTAAAACATAAAAATAACAATTATACTTTATTTATAAAGCCATTTAAAAAAACACAGCTGCAACAAAGTGCTGTACACATGAAATTAAGAACATATAAACAAAAGATGAGATGAAATCATGAAAAACAACAGTCATGTGTTTAATACAGAAGTGGGTTGAGCCTAACCAGGGGTTGCTAGGTGAGGGGCTGGACTCAGGTTTGATCTGATTGGCTGGCGGCTTGTGACGTCAATAAATGCAGGAAGTGTGAATCCTGGTGTATTTATCAAAAATAAATAAATCTACTTAGAGTAAATAAACCACTGGGTGCATTTTTTTGGCACAAGGACTGTTTTTTTATGAAGTAAATACCCAAAGTTTAGTAAAAAAACATTAAAAAGTGAATTTTGCATGTGTGGTCCCCTTTAATAATCAAAGAAACAAGCTGACAGTGCAGCAGATTTTTTTTTCTTCCCTAGTGTACACCAAAGAGCAAACACTGACGGTCAAGGAAGACGCAAAGCACTGAAAGTGAAGTAACATAATGACACAGAATATAGAGTATCATCAATGACAAACAATTATCCACATCTGGGGGAAGACAACAAGGATCAAGTGAGAGTGGCAGGAGCTGAACTATATTAGGGGAAGCTGGAGACACAGGTATAACCAAAATCCCAGAATCCCAAAACGAAATAAACAACACAAAACACGGATCATGACAGCTATGTTTTGGTCATTTGATTTTATCTATTGTTTAGCTAATTTTATACTTTAGTTATTATTTCACAGATTTTAGCTTTGAGTCTTTCTGGTTTTAGGTTTTAGCTCATTTATCTTTTTAGCTATCTAGTATTTTGCTGATTTTAGCTTTTAACGTTTTTGTCACTGTAAGCATTCACTTACGGTATACAAGTTGCATTTACTTATGCATGGTTTTACCATTCAGATTTTCTAATTTGGCTGTTGTAATTTAA